>JAAAKG020073885.1:0-41040 GCA_010014905.2 Druon quercuslanigerum
AAGAAAAATATAAAAGTAGCACAGAAGAACAGGTGTTCTCCCCTTGATACCTGAGAATCGAATGAGGGTCAGTAGGTTGTCAAGTTCATAAAAGCAAACAAAAACTGGGAAGCTTCCGCGTCACCCACTGTGAAATTTTCAAGGCTATTGGCGCAATACTGGACCAAAATTGCCTGCCAATGTGATAAATTATAAATCTAATATTGGTTCGATATTGGCAAGCCAAAATGGGGCAAAACCATTTTTACGGACAAATTAGTCTAGAGCTTACAATTTTGATCCAATTTAAGCATTTTTTTAAATGAAAGCTCACTAAATTTAAAGAAACTTGTGTGAACCGATTTTTGAACTTTTTATTTGATTTATTTTTACGTTCTCATCCATGAGAGCGTGATGTAATCGTTTAAAGTTCCTATCTCTGGTTTTTAATGGATCTTTACTATCTTTCTGTATCTCTGCCTGTCTGAATGTCTGTCTGTATATATGTATGGTTACCTGAATTTTGTAGCCACGCTAACTTTTGAAGGATTTGTCCATTCGAGTCAGACTTTGATACACTTCTTAAGATTTCCAAAATGAAGATTAAGTTCGTTGAGCAGACATGTCTAACCAAAAAAAAATTTAGAGCATTTTGAAAATTTGAAACCATTTTTTTCAAATTTTAGAAATTTTGCAATTTTTCAAAATTGTTCTAAATTTTTCAATGTAATGTAAATATGAGAAAGAATTTTGTGTAGGTTTTAAAATGTAGCTTCTTTAAAAAAAGCCTCTTCAATTTTGAGGAGGATTTTATTGCGATGCGTTTTTTTGTTTATTTTAATCACATTTCGAGTCACACATCATAATTTTTTTTTTAATTGACTCTTAACTACTGACAAATTTTTTTGACTCCAAAATGGAATATTTTTTTTTTGCAAGAAAATAAACACAGATTCTCTGAAAAGACACGCAGCGATAGCTAAAAACATCAGATTTTTTTAATTAACGAACTTTACAGTAATTTCGTTTTTTATTCTTTTTATTTGATGAAGACCGTGAGACCTACACAAAATTCTTACTCATAAAATTGTCAATTTCGATGAAACAGAGAAAAGTTAAATACTTTAAAAATTTTTGAAAATGTTCAGAAAAATAGAAAAAAATATTTTTCTGATAGATTAGCAAATTTCACTTAAATTCTTCACTAGATATCAGATATATTTAAAAAACATCTCAGTTAAATTTTCTAATCAGGCAAAAATTCAAAAAGTTAGAGCTCTTTCAAAATTTGAAAGAGAATTTCCTCTGAGTTTCAGAACTTTTTGTCCAATTTTCTAGTACACGGCAAAAAGACTTACGAATTATCCTAATAACATTTTTAAACTTCGATAAAAATTAAAAATGTTATATGCTTTTTAACATTTTGAAAATTTTCAAAAAAAGGAAAAAAAAATTTTTTTAATAGGTTAGGAAATAATATCAATTCAAATTTCTACTAGATATAAAATATATGTATTTCGGAACTATTTTCGTGAAATTTCTTAATTAGACAAAAGTTCGGTTATTTTCAGAAATATGCAATTTTGGTTTTATAGAGACCTGTAAGTTGTTAAGCGATCTGTAAGTTTGGCGCGAAGCGGCGCGGGCGCAGGTAGAAAAGGGGATGTGCCCGCGCAGCGGGCATGTTTTTTTTTAATTTAAAATCAAAGTTCACTCCTTTCAAATAAACGATCCCAATTTTCGCAAGTACATATATTTATGTTTATCATAATGATATAAGTAAAGAGACGCCTTACAAATAATGTCCAGCGATTTATAATATTTTTAAAAACTTGCGTATTTTTATAATAACAAATTAATGAGTGGAAGTGCTATCCTAAGTTAAAAAATACTTGGAGACTTAATTTTCAATTTTCTATCCGAAATATACGTAAAAAACAGCTTGGTTACTGTTTTTAAAAAATCTAAAGTAATTATTAATTATAATTACCAAAATTTAATAAACAAATACAGATTTTCGTTTCAACCGGCAGATTTCGTTTTTTTTTACGAAATCTACTGTCAATGAGTATGCAATGAGTAACTATATAAATTTTATTTTTAAAATACCGTTTCTTGTCAATTTATAAACCAGCGGATTTCGAGTTTTAAACTGAATTTAATTTAAATAACATGAAAAACTCTTTTCCTTATGATGATTTATCAACTAACAATAATTGTTTATTTTATCAACAATTTTATCAACAAATTCACAATTTGACAACTTCTCAACCAATGGATGTAGTTTTTTTACGATATCAACTGCTAATGACTCGGTAAGCACTCTATTTCTCAGGAAACTTTGTCATGCGATATAATTTTTAATTCAATTAAATACATTTTATAAACAAATACAGATTGTCGTCAATTTTTAATCGGCGTGTTTTGTTTCTTCAACAGAATTAACTCTAAAATACTTAGCCATATACCCTTCTACTTATGTTATATCAAAATGAGCCAAAATTAGGCTTTCTATCAGTTGCTTTCTAAGTTGTGAAGTTGTTTACAAATTGATTAATAATTACTTGTTAATAAAATAACACAAGGCGAGGATTTTTTCAAGTAATTAAAAATGGATTCTGTTGAAAAAACGAAATATTCTGCATAAAAAGTGTCGAAATTTGTATTTGTTTCTATAGTTTATGATATGAATAAAAAACATTGTCTCCTAATCAGTCATTTAAACTTATGTCCGTTGCAAAAGCGAATCTGGCAGCTGAAAATTGATGAATAAATCTGTATTTGATTCGTACATATTATTAATTGGTCACAAATGTTTTATCAATTTTGCAAAGGAACGAAGTTTTAGGGGGGTAAAATGGATATGATATACATTTTTTTATAACATTAATAAGCACTTTGGATTTAAAGGGACTACTTAATACGCACTGCTTTTATGTATATGTCAGACAGATCTTGATGGGAAAAAGGTTCAAAGTATTTTTAATCTTGTGGTAGCACTTTCACTCACACCATAAATTGGCAACTACAATGATCCAAGTCAGATAATTCTTATCTGCATCCCGATAAAAATTATCTGTCTTCGGATAGTTATAGTTTTTAATTCTTTAAAAAGTTTTGATGCAACCAAAGATAAAAAATACCGCTGGAATTTACTCTGCATGAATTTGTTCATATAAAAATAATTTTTTTTAAAGGCTTGTAACATGCTTCTGGACATTATTTGTAATGAATATCTTTGCCTAATCCATGATGTTTACCGCAAAAATCTCTGTAGACTAATTTGACCAGAAAAATCTTTGTTAACACAAACTATTTTTAAATTTTTTAAATATTTGCGTGTATGAATTTTTGATGAAATAGGTTAATTTTTTATATAACCACAAAGTGTTTCACAAAGTTCTTTCAACTTTTCCGAAGTACCCTACTTTTATATGATTTTTAGATTAATCGAACAAGGTCTCGTATTTTTTCTAAATCCATCCACAAATATTTTTTAATGGTTGAGAATATTTCGAAAACATTTTTTACTATGTTATAAACAAATTAATTAACAAAATTTATTTTTCGGAATGGGCAATTTTTAGCTGATTCAAATCCAGAGTTTTTGCATAAATTGTGCGACAAATTAATGTTTAATTTTGATTACTTAAAAATAAATGCTAATTAGCCACTATTTAAACGATTTTCATTAAAAAATTCAGAGTTGGGATATTTTTAAAGGAATACGCTCAAATTTTGACGGGATCAACTAAGAATGTCTTTCTGATGACTCTTAGCTATGATACTTTTAAAATTTATAAGAAATATTAATTTCTATGCAATGTTGTTGTTGATGAAAATCCTTTTAAAAATTATAATTGTTGACAATTTAGAAATAACCATAGCAAAAAGTCATCGAAAAAACAATATTAGTAAATTCCGTAAAAAAAATCAGTGTATGCGTTGTAAAAGAGCCAAACTCTGTATTTGTTTATGAAAATTGTTTAAATTATTAAAAATTTCCTTTAAATTTTCAAAGTATTATGACAACAAATCATCTATAAAACATTCTTAATTAATTCCGAAAAAAATCGAGCATATATTCGTTGAAAAATATATGGACTGTGAATATGTTTATGAAAACTGTTTAAACAATTGCAAAATAACATCTATTTTAATAAATGTTCAAGGAACATTATTTTATGTCATATTTTACACAAAAACTCTGGATTTAGATGAGTAAACATTGCCAATCCCGAAAAATGACACTGGAAATTATTTCTAAATAGTTTCAGCACAGATATAAGACTTTGCTTGATAAATCCGCAAATCTTGAAAAAACAGTACTTCAGAAATTATATAAAAAAGTTTTAATTTTGTTGTTTACCAAAAAATTGACTAAATTTTGTATAAAGAATCCAATCTTACAAATTTGTTATAAATTTAAAAATTTCTTCTTCAGGAGAAAAAATGTTTTCACAAAAAATTTGTTTGCCCCACTATACAGTGGAATAAAGGGACTTTTTCTGTTAAAAATAACGTACACCCCATATATATCTTGACCGTTTTATACCTGAAAATTCTTTTTAAAAAAGCTGATAAGATTTTCTAGAGAATTTTCGAGTCCGATTTTTTATTTAGTTTTACTATGTTTTTATAAATTAATATGACGAAAAAATAGCCACTTTTTCTATTTTATGTTCTCAGTGCTTGTGAATAATAGGAAAATAGTTTAAATCTCCTTCGGTTCATAGTCTAACATTAGTTAAAAATGTTTTAACATGATATAACAATCAAAGAAAAAATCATATAAACCAATTACTTGTTGAAAGTGTCTTTTTAGAATTTTTTAATAATTTTACGGTTTTTTTCAGTTTTATGACAAAAAGTTTGAATGGAGACATTATTATGGAACTCAATTTCTTTAAGATCATTGTTTTTAATACTATAAACAAATTTAACTTAAAATAATGCATTACTCAGGCATCTGGCAACAGAAAAATTTTCTTACATGTATGTCCTTTTAATTGGGATCTTCATGATCAGGTGAGCAACATTCCTAATTAATTTATAAATTTAATAAATAAATGCATTATTCGGCCGTTTGAAAACAAACATACAATTTGTCAAATAATAATAAATGTTGCTGAAATTATCATAGAGTTCCCAATTAAAATAATTGACATTTTAAAAAATCTGCCCGCCCACAAAGGCACGAATAATGCACTAGTTAATTAATTTTTTTTAATCTTACAATTTTTCAAGCATTTATGAGTGTTCCTAAAATTATACAAGAGTTTCCAATTAAAAGGACTAACAGAAAAAAACAATATTTCCGTCGACACATACCCTAATAATGCATTTGTTTATTAAATTTGCTAAAAGAGTAATAAAAATTATAAAATAATTATTTATGTTGCTATAAATATCAATAAGTTCCCAATTAAAATAACAAAAGTTTCCACTGACAAATGCATTTGTTTATTAAATTTGTTTTAAAAAATCATAAAATTAATCAACTAATTATGAATGTTGCTGAAATTATCACGAAGTTCACAATTAAAAGGACTAACATACCATACATTATTTTCCATTGAATAATATCTGAACAATGCATTTGTTTATTAATTTTTTTAAACATAAAATTGATCAGCTAATTATGGAAGTAGCTCAAATTATCAAGAAGTTTCTAATTCGCAGGACTAACATAACACAATTACGTTGACAAATGCCTGAATAATGCGTTTGTTTATTCAACTTGTTTTGAAAAGTTATAAAAAATATAAACTAATTATGAATATTGTGGAAATTATCAAGAAGTTCCCAAATTAATAACTGATATAAAAAAAAACTCTTCCATCAGCAAATGCTTGTATAATGCATTTGTTTATTAAGTTTCTTGAAAAAATCAAGAAATTTATCATCTAATTATAAATGTTCTCAAATGATAAAGAAGTTCCTAATTAAAAGGACTGATATGATTTTTAAAATTATTTTGATTATAATATTAAAAAGAATAATAATAAGATAAATTTCTCTCATAATATTATTGTTTCCATTGGAATTTATTGTCATACAACTTTAAAGAACGTATAATTACTGAAAATTATAGAAAACAGAAGTTAAAACAAATAATTTGTTTATTACATTTATTTATTTATTATCTCATGATACATCTTTAAATAATGGTACTCTATGAAACAAAGGCAAGTGGAACCATTTTTCTATTATTGATAAGCACGGGGAACGTCAAATAGAAAAAAACGACCATATCTTTCACCGTATTTGTTTATTAATAAAAAAATTGAAAAATTAAATAAAAAATCGGGCTCCAGAACTCTCTGGAAAATTGTGTTATCTATAAAGATTTTGCTCTAATTGTACATTATTTTAGTCAATGGTAGTTATTTAATCTGATTGATATCAAGAAATCGTTGAATTAGTGAATCACTTTAACTGTAAAATTTTCTGATGAAAACAGCCCATATTTCGCAGAAATGAATCTACATTTGGTACCTAAAGATGCTGGTCTAGTGAAAAAAGGTTCTGTCGAGTCTAGACTCAACTTCGTCATCGTCTCGATTCTCCAAAACTAGACGGCCTTGGTTCACGTTTTCGAACTTCTCGAGTGCATAAAAATAAATGAACAAATCCTATTATACTCAGTTCCTAGTATTTATATTATAATAGTCTTTAGAGAATCCTGGATATCCTGCAGCACGTGTAACCCACTGATGATGATGGTTCAGATTTCAGGCTAAAACGTTTCGCGAACTCGTTTTTTCTAAAAGTTTTATTCTAGTAATAGTCCGTAGTAGAGTGTAGTAGGCGAGGGGGAATTCACTCTTCAAAAATCTGCACGGAGTAATCCCTATTGCGCATTATTACGCATTATTACAAACTATTGCGCGAATATTACAGCGCTGTTGAAGAGTATCGAAGCAATAAAAGTTTGATTAAAAACAATGAAATGGGTCAATATCAGGATAAGAAAATGTTAAAATTATATTATTTATAATTATAATTAAACAATACATTTTTATTTTAGCATCAGTTGAAGTAAGATTTAAACCGCAACTTCAATCGAATAAGTAGTCTTTAATGTTACAAGCAATACATAGTTCTCAACTATTATTGTATACAAAATTAAACAAATTTTTTTCTCTCTATATTTTGAGGTTTATTTAGGGTTCTCTGAATATGAAGAATAAGGGTTTCTAACATTTTTTAAACAATTATTGATTAAATAATTTGTACCAAATATTCATTTTACAAATTTATTTATCTCATTTAGGGTCCCTCAAATGTCATGGACTGGAAGTCGACTGATTTTTCTCTTCCTTTTTTTGAAATACACCGAACTCTCGGTTTCTGTCCAGTTTCGCGGGTTGCCTGAAAATATATTTGGCCACAAATTGGGGGAACCAAAGTAAACATTCAGAGCCGTGTGAACAGTTTCCAATTGTAATACATTCAGGCAAGAGTAACAACCTTCTTTCGCCTTTTCTCTTTAGCTGCGGGGACTAGCAGTTCTACGAAGGCCGATATCGGGGGAACAGAATCCGAGAGTTAGATGTATTTTGTGGCGTGTCAGCTTAACATTATAAAAAATACGTGAACAAAATCATAAAACCTATTCTGTTAACTCAGATAATTAAGGGCTCATTAAGGGCTTTCCGAATATGATCATTAAAGTTTTATAAAAATTTGATTAAAAGCATTTTCTATAAATTTAATCTGGCACAATACCAAATATTATAACAAAAAAAAAGAGAAAAGGAAAAATTTGACGACTTTCCGATTCAGGATATTTGAGTAAGCCTAAATGAGCCTGAAATTGCGCAAGGGAAATAAATTTTAAAAATTAATATTTGGTAAATTTTTTTGGACATTTATTATTTAAACCATTCTTTTTAAAACTTTAATGATCATGTTCAGAAAGCATTAAATACACCAACTTCCGATATAAGGACCCCGGTTTAAAGCGTTCCTAGGCGTGATAAACAACTCTAGGGACGCACTCTGAGGGCGTTAGTTGCATGAGGTTGTGCCATGCGTCCAAATCCAACAGAAATGGTTCGCGCGGCCCTATCTGTTAAATTTAGTAAATTTTCAAAATAAAATCTTGAAGATTTTGAAGCAATTTTTTGAACTATGGCGGATTTTCAAAAAATTTTAGGAAAAATTCGAGTCTCAAGATGATAACAAATTTTGTATTAGATTCCTGGAAAATTGTTACATGATTTTTTAACACATTTTTTGAGAGAATATTCAAAAATATTTTAGAACAAATTTTGATGTATAAATTACTATTTCCAGCTTGAAATTGCTTCAAATTATACCATTTCTTTCTTGGTTAAAAAAGTTAAAAAAGAAAGACTAAGTTTTCACTCAAGCAAATGCAAATTTTCTGTTTTGGTCCCTGTTCACAGTTTCTAAAGTTAGATCTGAAAAGCGACATTTCTGAGATTAAATCCATGAAATGGTTCTTGCGGCCCTATTTGTTTAGGTTTGGCTTCCTCCAATTTAGAATCAAGGTCAAGGCAAGCCATGCCCGAAACTGGTCTTATATGAGTAGCTGAGTGTAAGCCGTAGATTATGCGGGAAGAAATAATCAGATTTATGTTTTTGTTCGCGTAATTTTTAAAACGTTAAGCTGACACAAGGCCAAATATTACCAAAAAAACCGGAAAAGAAATATGCGGACAACTTTAAGCTTTAATCATCATATTCGGAGAGTCATGAATGAGCCCTAACAAAAAGGGAGGAGGAAAAATTGGATAAGCCCTAAGTGAGCCCTGAATTATTGTACAAAGATAAATTTTTTAATTAATTTTTAGTACGTTTTATACTTTATAGCATTGTTGTACCACCTAAACGTTAAACTAGCGAATTAGCCCTAAAGTTTGAAATAGGTCGCATCATTTTACCTCAATTGTAACTTACAATTTTAATTAGCAGAATCGAGTAAGCAAAAATGCAACAAAAATAAAGCGTATAGGAAAATGTTACCTGCTATCACGCGCTATTCCGAGTTATCACGCAGAGTAATAAGCGAGTTAATTTCCCGTCGTTAGTAGATCTATTTTAATTACTTTTTTCTTGCAATTTGTTTGAATGAACTTTCCAACATCACGGGATATGTAATCAAATCAAACGTGTTTAAAACTGAACAAAGAATGTCAAGTAAATATCCATTTCCAACTTTATAATAATAACGAAATTAACGATATTCAATCGGGGATTAAGCTAAATGATTGATCTATAAATATGGATGACGAATCGGTATAAATGTTGCATTATTTATATGTTTGTAATCAAGTCAAATCCAACGATCATAGACTTTAGATCATTTAGCAACACTTTTCATGTGTTATTAATAGCTAATCATCATTTCTCTAAATTTTGTAGTGACCGACAGCATTAAATTTATTATTAGCTTTAATTAATTTTTACCGACGTTTTTATTGAAAACGCCGACACTGTGAATTCTTTTGTAAGCTTTTACTTCTGTCTTCTTTCTGCACGCTTAATGAGTTTTAAATAACTGTCATGTCACGAAATGATACTAAATAGCTAGGACATCCAATTAGTATACAACCACTTTTTAGCTACTCTTAAAAAAACTTGATAAATCCTTTAAAGTGAATAAGAATTGGCGAAGTAGTCACCATACTATTGCATAGTCAAATTAACTTAAAAAGTTGGGAAAATAGTTACAATTATACAATTTTGCAAAAGGTACCACTTGTTTAGTTACTTTAATTGGGAGAATAATTAATATGATTCTGATACTGGTTAAAATATCTAGTTTTGCTGTTGAAATAAGTAAATAAATGGTAACTAAAGCAAATTTGTTATTGTAACTTATAATTAACTTGTTAATTGCTATCTTAAGTATACAATAAAGGTTACCGTGATAAAAATCGTTAGATTATACATTTTTCAACTATTTCTCAGTCAAAAATTTAGGAGGAATTTTGTTCAGTGTACTGAACGATATGACGTGTGAAAACTGTTTAAGATAAAACCTTAATTGACTAATGGAACAAATCTGCATCCACAGAAACTTTCTAATTTTTTTCTCTAGATTAGCATAAGTCCGAGTTATGCAAATAATATCATCCACTTCGAATCAAAATATATTTAACCAGTAAATTAAAGATCAAGCATTCTGCTATTTAAATATTTATGTAAAAATTATAGTACAGAAATATGAAGGATCATTTTATATTTGATATTTTATCATTTTAATACAGTTCGCAAGCATACAAATTGTTCAGTCCTGAACAATTGTTATATTTTTAAGAATTTTATACTTTTATTACCAACAAAATTTTAACCATTACGGGCGATGGTCAATTCCGCCCCAGCTACCAGTGTACCGTCCCCCACTACGCGGCTTCCCTTCACACCGTCGAGCAGCTGCCATTGAGCTTGGTCAGCGGGGGGGCCTTTTTCAGTAGTAGTGGGGGAACGATACACAGGTAGCTGGGGCGGAATAGTCATCTGCCCAACCATTACAATTTCATTATTTATTTTTATTTACGGCAATACCGACTTAGACATAAGATGATTTTGGAATCTTTTACCACTTTATTCCGTCTAGTTATACTTAGGTGTATATATTTTTAATGGTCTTTTATGGTGCTTTTTGAATAATCAGGCGACCCTGGGCCTTAGGCCCTTAGATACCGAGCATCGGCTTCGTGGGTTTTCCTCGAGGATTTCCACTTCGTCCCTTTCCGACTGCGATCGGAAGTAAAGGACCGCTTCTACGCGGGAACCGATATAGGCAACCGGAAATCTCCGAAAAGTAACCGAATGCGGCTTGGTGCTAAATTTACATGGCCCAGAGACATTGGGTCAGTGTCATTGTTAAGGCAGATTTCCATTATCTCTCGTTGCATCGAGTCAGCCCACCCGTATAACAATGTAAACTTTTAGTGTAAATAATCCTCCATCCCAGGTCATGCACATACAGCCCACGCATCAAATAATCCTTTTATATTTTACAATTTAAATGTGTGCTGATTCTTTTGTTACACCCCTACCCCTTTCCAATTTCTCGTGGGGGAGGGAAGCTACCCCTGTGATAGGCCCCCATAACCCTTTTCCAACGACTCGTGGGGCGGGAAGGCGCCCTTGTGATTGGTCACAAAAGAAATGTAAAGTCAAGCCCCTACCCCTTTTCTAACGTCTCGCGAGTGCGGGAAGGCACCCCTGTGATCGGAAATCGATGTATCTCTAATTTTGTCGAAAACTATCACTCGTAGAAAAAAATTCATCGAAAAAATGTGTATTTTAATGCGATCTACAACTTTTGTCTCATGGGTTTTTTATGGTTTCACCTTGAAAATCAAATTTCGGCCAATTTTCACCACCTTGTTCGTAATCAGCGCATTAAAATACATCTGTATACGGAATATTCTTTGCAATTTTTCATATTACCTGAGACAAACGGAAAAAACCATTATTTTTCATGAGCTTTTTTTATGGTTTCACCATGAAAATCAAATTTGCGCCAATTGATACTGATGGTATAAAGACGCTGTAAGCCATTTTTCAGCTCGCCTTGGTCTTAGAAGAGTGATTGGTCACGTTTCGAAACCCTTTCTCAACTCGCCCTTAAAAAAAACTCGTGCCAACGACTCATCACAGAAGTAGTCGGAAATCAATGTATCTCTATCTTTCTCGGAAACTATCACTCATAGAAAAAATTTCTTTGAAAAAAATCTGTATTTTAATGCGATCTAGACTTTTGTCTCAAACATTTTTTGAAAATTTGCATATTACGTGAAATGAACGCAACAACCCAAGGATTGTTATGGCTATTTTATGGTTTCACCATAAAAATCAAATTTCGGTCAATTTTCACCACCATATTCGTAATCAGCGCGTCAAAATACATCTGTATACGGAACATTTTTTGAAATTTAGCATATTACCTGAGATAAATGCAAAAAACCATGGGGTTTTCATGATTTTAACATGAAAATCAAATTTACGCCAATTTCACTATCATATTCGTAATCAGCGGGTGAAAATACGTAAGTACATACAGAGCCCGAAGAAAATCGGACATACACCCTTTTCGAAAGTTTATCCCATGTAAATTCTTTATATTCTTCTTTTTATGCGATAAAATATTATTTTTAATTAACTTTCATAAAGAAATTGACTAAGCATTATAAAAAATTACGATTTTTGTTCATAATTTTCCAAATTAAACGAGGAATGACACTGTTCATACTTTTGGACTGGCAATGCAAAATTATTTAAGGATAATTTTGAGGATTGCGATTGTTTGATAAATAATCCATATTTATGATGTTAGTTAATAAGTTTTCAAATGTGTCCAAATTTTAGCTTCTGGAATCCCCCAAGTTAAGTAAAATATTGCTGTAAAATATTACTCAAAATTTTTTCATAAAGTTGTACATACATTTGAATATAAATTCTCTCATTTTCAACTTTTTAGCTCAAATAACATATCGTTGGAAGCACTTTATTTTGCAGATTTCGAATATTATATTTATAAATTACAAAGTACTAAATTAACCAAATGTTACATTCGGCATTTTAGACCTCATTAGGTACACCAGGACTCCCGCTGACCAGAATCGACGGCAGCGGTTCGGCTGAGTCAGGGGAAACCGTATAGTGGGGTAAACGTTCGGAGGAACCCACGGCGGAATTGACCATCACCCAACTAATCAATACAATAGTAACATTTTTGTCTTATATGGACAAAAAAGTTGAAGTTGGAGAAATTAGAGACCATCTCATTTGTAGAAAAGTAATAATAATAATAATCAAAGCATATGCAAATTTTATTGAACTTTTAGATATAACTTTCCGTCTATTTAGGAGAAAAAAAATTTAACTCCGAATTAATAAAATTACCAATCCGGAATGAAGAAATTTCTAAGGCTTAAAAATAGGAGGACTGTAAAAACTAGTTATGAATTCGATCTCGACTGATTCCACTTTATTTGTAATTATATAGTGCTCATTTCACGAGCACTTTGCTTCCTCATACAAGAAGCGCTCGTAATTTTTTGGATAATAGACAAATTAAAGTTTTCGATTTGATCAAGTCAAGAATAGAAATTTAAAAAAAAAAAATACAAAATTACAAAATAATACGAAAAAAATTAAAATACAATGTCAAATCAGACAAATCAAATTTTGTATTTAAAATGGTATTTCTTCGAGCTGAAAAAGGGAAAATTCTGTCGCACCCAATCCCTTTCCTAGCTTTCTGCTAAGGTAATTTAAATTATGATTAAGTTTTCAGTTGAAAATATTTACTTTTAACCTCAAGGTTGAATTTTTAAATAAAAAAGAGTGTAATTCAACCAAAAAGACGGATTTTTAACAACAAAAAATGTGATAAAAAACGAATGTGCATAACTTCCTTACTCTTCAGTAAAGTGTATTAAAATTAGGAGAAAATCGATTTGCATCAATTATAAATTATGTTAATGAAAAAAATTTTGCTATAAAAAACCACATTTCCAAATATTATGCATTACCAGAGCTACCTTACGGTTCAATCAAATGTATTAATATTATTAGTCAATCGATTCGTCTCGAATCAACACATCTTTTTTATTCTCACATCATTTTTAGAATTTCTTATATGAGAATTATGAGAATGAGAAAATGTTTACTATAACAATCGATTTTAAATATAATATAAATGACGATCACTTCCTTACTCTTTAATTAAAAAGTTTTTAATTAAACGTCAATCGATTAGTCTCGAACCAAGGAATCTTCTATAATATTCTTGCATCAACTTAGAACTATGTTAATGAAAAAAGTTTGAATATAAAAAACCGATTTTTAAAATATTATTAAGGGCTAAAAAAAATGTAATAAATTTGTTGAAAAATCCTCCGGTCAGTTTCAAGATATTAGTGGTGAAAATAGGCTCTCTAAATTTCATAAATTTATCTGCAACCGTTTTCAAGTTATCGTGTTCACAAGGAAAGTACATACACACACACACAGACATTCGGACAATTGTTTAGAACATTGTATTAGAAGGTTTTAAATTGATGAAGGTTAAATTAAATGAATTACAAATGTTTGAAAATGTTATCAATAACAAGGTTCCTCTATGAGGAAGCAAAAGAACTGTTGTTCATAATGAGAAACCGAAAAAGCATTATCTCCTATCTCATCTGAAAACACGGCACACTGGGGAAACGGAAAGGCCCGTCGACACTCGACCTTCTTCAGCCCCGCCATTCCCAGCACTGAGCACTGGAGTGGACCCATATGCATAGTGGACCCCCAAGAGTCGAGGGTGAAATGGGCCCAATCTGGAGGTACGGGCCCAGAAGACCAATGGAGTGGCCCGGGCCCCTCACAGACTCGTCACTCTTACGTGGGAAATCCGTCCCAACCGACGCTGTGCCTTATCGGAGTTACTGCCAACCACGTGTTTGTTTCTATTGGCTGGGAGTTAGCCACTGACCAGTGGTAGTTTCGTAGTATATATAAGGGCGCCTCTTTCGCACGACAACTCACACCGTTCTCTTTACCAGAGACACACTGTAAACTCATTACTCTCAGATTTCCGTCCTCTCGTCTCTTACAAGCCAAAACTTACAAAACACTTTGACAATTGTTGAAAAATTTTGTATGTTAAGTCTTTTTTTTAAAAACAAATATCGTAGAGAAAATATAGATTATTCTATTTTAAAAAAGGACCCGGATACGGGAAATATCCTTCAAGAGGACTTTTTTCTCGCAATGACGTCCAACAATAAAAAGTTTTCAGCCTCAAAACTTGAATGAGGCTGGTGGTCGTTTTCTACTTAAAGCCGAGCGCTGAGGTATCATCGATTAGTCTTCGCTGATAGATTCCGCGAATCAAAGATCAGTCTTGGTACCCAATTTTGTGAAATCGTTGTGTAAAAAAAAATGACTGCGATTATGCAGCCTGCTTTGAGATCGGGAGGACAATCGTGGAATACCACCCTGGTTCTTTCGCTGTGTGTTGCTGGGATGTTTTTGGCACTTTTCCTCAAAAGAGCCAAATTTTTGTACTCGCTGAGGAAGGTTCCTTCGCCCTTCGCATTACCCGTCATCGGTAATGCTTTTCAACTGAATTGTGACTTGGAAGGTAAGTTCTTTTCTGTTCTGCATCGAGGAAGGATTCAAAAGAATAGGTCATTTGAATTTTTTTAATTTTCGTTAAATTGTTATTGTTTATCACAGAAATAATTATGTTTCAATTACTTTTAAAAATATTCGGCTTGCACGGAAACAAAATCTTTTTATTTTAGAGAAGTTGTTCCTAATTTAAGAGACTAATATGTTGTCCGAATCCTGTGAAATTAGGAAGATTTCTTATATGTTTAAAAGTTTTAAAAATATTATATTTTTATACCTCAGTCTTATAAATAAGTTAAATATTTTATTTTGCACACGATCTTGGTACGAAAAGATTTGATTTGATTAAAATCTTTCCTGTCACAAAGTTTTCGAGTTTAACTTTGAGATAATGATACAGTCAAGATTAACTGAAAATTCAAGATATTCACAGATATGCGTTTCAAGTTTAGATTACTCTATTTAAAAAAAAATGTAGTTCTTTTAAATTCCGAACCTCAAGAAAAATATTTGAATAAATCTACTCGATATTTTTCGATACATGCAAACATTATTATCACGGGCATTCTTCTTTAACCAATTATTTTTCAAGATTTAATTTTAGAATCTCCAGCCAAATTTGTGCTCTCAAAAATTAAAAGTCGTACCGAATTAATCATTAATTTATAACTGTGATTGTCTCAATTTTATCAGTGTGTATTTCTGCGTAAAGAAGTTTTCAATTTAAAAAATGAGATCAGCGTAGGCTTTAAAATATTATTATTATCATTATTATTATCATTATTATTATTATTATTGATTCATATATGATTATTGTAAATTAATTAATCTAGAAACCCTAGACATATTTCTGACACATCGAAATTCAAACCTAAGAATACGTCATATTTATCAGGTGACTATATTGGAGAAAACTGATGTTTCACATCAGAACGCGCTTATCTGCTTTTATAAAAAATCTCAAATATGGATTGACATATGGCAAATTTTTTAAATTAATGTAAGCATTTTATCATCAATAATACACTTCCGCGTTTCTGACAAACAAAAGGTTAAAAATGTGTCAAATTTGTATTGCAAATCATATCTTTTATACCTCTATTCTTTAAACATACAAAAAGTTTTTTTACCTGAAATTGCTTATTTATTTTTAATTAAATAAAACTTGTTAGATGGGATTTACGGTGTGATATTATAAGAAAGTCTAATAAATAGATCTTGCTTGAGTCGGGCGACTGCAAATTCATTGAATGCGCTCTATTAAGGTCGATCATTGCACCCGGCAAAGTGACAGATGTATCATTTCAACTTTATTATGCAAAATAAAAATTCGAAGACAAATATATTTCAGAACATAAAATTATATATGGTACTTAAATTATAAATTAGACGAAATTTAGAAAAAAAATTAAATTTTAATCTAGACATGACGCACAGACATGTGTAAAAATTAATATCGGAATAGATGATCTGATGATTTTAAAATCTAATCAGTAATCCCTAAATAAGGAACTGGAAGAAGAAGATAAAAGTAGAAACATAAAATCTTTCTAATTTAAGTTATAATTTCGCAGCATTAAAACCCGATTAGACAAGTCCCACGTGTCCCTAAAATGTATGAAAGTCATGATTCAGATGATAAGATATATTGTTACTGAATACAAAATATGTTGTGCTCTGTGATTCAAGTAAGGAAAGTGATGCTTTTTTTTGAATCTATAGCATAATCATGAGTTACTGGTGCATAATTTATATCAATGATTTACAATATAAAGAGGAAGAAGCGGGTCATGGACGGCAAGCGCGCAAAAAGTTGTATTGGGGGCAAAACTCGAACAATTACCGCACGTGATAATCGCTTACGCTGAGCGGTCATGCGAATCCTTCGCCTTATCACTGCACGTGCAGATATAAAAGTATCTGTGTCATAAAAAAATCTGACGGAAATTAAAACCGGGTGAAGAAAGTAATACGCCTCGAGCCACGCGCGTTATACTGGAAGTAGAAAAGTTCGTCTGTGGACAGACGAAGCATTTTATATCACTGAATTCACTCTCGCTATAGTTTTATAAGCTTGTTTGTTTATTTTAAATTAATTTTTTCGGCCTGTTAATTTTTTAAATTTCTAATCAACAAAAATTATACCAAAAACATGACTAAACAAGTTATAAAAAAAACTTCGGAATTTGAACATTTGATAAAAATATCCGTTTTTTTTTGTTCTACAAAATCATATGAATAAAAAATATTTTTTTAAATACTCATAGATAAAAAAGTTATAATTATTAACAAATTGTAAATAATAAAGTTGAAAACTCCCAAAAATGAAATCGTCAAAATTTGGGAGTTTTCAGCTTTACTATTTACAGTTTTGTTCCATTTTTTTATAATTATAACTTTTATTTAGACGTATGTTTTAAAATATATTATTACTTATAATTCATATGAATGTGAAGAACTGAGCTATTCCTGATTTAAAAATTTTCAAGATTTTTTTATAACTTTTTTTTTGTATGATTTTTTTAGTAGAATTTTTGGTTTATTATTTATTATTACCTTATTTAAGTATTTTGTTTTGTATTTGTATTTTTTTTTGTTCGTTGAAATTTTTTTAGTCGAATTTTTATTACTCAATTTTATTACCTTTTTAGCTGGGTTATATTTTTTACCGACGTTCTTTCTTTGCATATAAACAAACATCAATGGATAAAAAAGTAAATTTCATAAAAGAGTGCCATCGCGTAAACTTAAAAAAAAAGATTTTACATTTTAAAACTATGGTACCAGCACTGAGTCATTGTAAACAATTATTTATAACAGGTCGTAGATTGACGCGGAAGGATCTTAAATAATTTCCAATTTTATTACTCAGAAACGCGTATTTAATGAAAGCAAATCCTCCAGTATACCCAAATATTTTTCAAAGGTATTTATTTAAGCCATAGAGAATAAATGAGATAAGGAAAAATAAGGCGCGCAGATTCTTAAGAATGAAGAGGGAAATATTAGTCATATTGAACAAACTTTCCCATTCAAATGCTATTTTCAGAATTTTTCTTTTGCATAAATATCGAAAAGTTGAAATAGAAGCATAACATTTCAAAATTTTATATTTAAATTTCAAATTGAAGTCTTCTTAATTAAAAATTTTGTAATTTAAAGCAATCCCAATACGGCAGATTCAAAGTAAAATGCTGAAATTCAAAATTATAATTTCTACTAAAATTACCTGTCTGAAAGTAAAAACTACAATTAATCATCGAAATTACTCGTCCTGAACTCAAAATATTATATTTCTTTACTGAAATTCCATTTTAAAATTTAAAATAATAATTTTTTTCAAAATTCCCTGTTCCGAATCAGGGGAGTTGTAATTCTTTAAGTGAATTTTTTTCATAGGGCGCTTTTCAGAAAATATGAGAATATTGTATATTATTATTATAATAATATTATTATTTTTATTATTGAACGCTTTAAACTACTAACACTTAAAGTTGAAGTTTGTTACATTTTTATCAAAATATTTGAACATTAAACAAAAAAAGATTTTCTATACCAAAACAGATTAATTTTGCACCCAAAAAGACGATTTTTCAACAAAAATTTTAAGTTTACAAGCTTAAAAGTCGAATGTTTTAGAAAACAATTGAGTTTTGAACCCAAAATGATAAATTTTCTACCAAATAGTAGAATTTTCCACAAAAACCAATTCATTTTTAACCAAATAGATGAAATTTCAAGCAAAAGGCGAATTCTCAATAAGACGGTTAAACATTTAACCAAATAATTTAACTTTAAAGTCAAAAAACGGTTTTTTTTAAGAATGTTGAGTTCTCAACAAAAAAGTTCATTTTAAACCACGAAAGATGAATTTTTAATAAACAAGACCAATTTTAAACAAAAAAATTGTATTCCTCCAAAAATTAGTGGTAGCATGAAACAAAAAGGAGGATTCTTTAACCAAGAAGCTTAATATTCTACCAAAATAACGAATTTACAACAAAATATATAATAATTCTTAACCAAATAGATTAATTTTCTAGAAATGACTCATTTTTAACCAAAAATCGAATAGATACATTTTCAGATTAAAAAATTCGTTTTTAACCAAAAAAAAGAGTTTTTCACAAAGTAGTTTAACTTTTAACCAAGTAGTTGTATTTATCAAAAAATATCAATTTTTAACAAAATGGCTGAACCCTTAACCCAAAATAGGTTAGTTTTGAAGCGAACAGTTGCATTTTTGAATTAAAAAAAATGATTTAATTTCTTCGAAAATAGTTAAATTTTTTAACAAAAAGATGAATTTTCAACAAAATATTTAATTTTACAAGCTGTAATATCAAATGTTTAAAAAATTATTTGATAAGTCAGACACGAATTGTTAATAATATAGTTTAACTTTTAACCAAATAGTTAAATTTTCAAGTAAAAAAGGAAACACATTTTTTGAAATACACATAAACTTTCATCAAAAAATTTAATTTTTAAACAAGAGAGATGAATTTTCAACTAAACAAGATGACTTTACTACCAAAAATATTAATTTTCAATCCGAAAAGACGAAGTTTCTACATAACAGTTGAATTTTCAACAAAATAGTTAACTTTTAACCAAATAGTTCGATGCAAAAAAGACGAGTGCTCAACAAAGTAGGTAATAGTTGATATTTAAAAAAAAACTCAATTTAAAATATGAAACAGTTCAATTCAACCAAAAAAGACGATTTTTGAACAAAATAGTTGAATCCTCAGCCAAAAAGGATAAATTTTAAACCAAGAAGATTAATTTTGTACCAAAAATGACGAATTTTTAAGAAAATGCATAATTCTTCAAACAGAAAACATTAATTTTGAACTGAAATTGGAATAGTTAAATTTTAGGTTAAAAAATTAATTAAAATAAAAAGAAAGTAGTTAAATTTTACCAGAAATAACAATTTTTAACCAAATAGTTGAATCTTTAATCAAAACAGATTCGTTTTACCGAACAGTTGCATTTTTAACTAAAAAATATGAAAATTTTGTAAAAAAAAGTGTGAACTTATAACCGAAAATAGATTCATTTTCTTTTTGGATTCAATTAATTCAGTTTGCATTGAAAGCGAAAATACGAGAAAAAGGGGAAAAAGATGAATTTTAAAAAAGAGGTGAATTGGGAAAAGTGTGTGAAGTCTGAAATCAGTAGACAGCTTAACTCTTTAAAATTGAGAGAGCCTGGTAAGAGGAGAATGCCGGAATAAATTAGTAAAAAATTTGGAAACAAAGTTTTGAAATCGAAAGTCTTGAGAAAAGCCAGCCGCACGTGCAGCCTTGGCAGCGCAATGACACTTGATGGGAATACTTGTATCGCGTATGCGTGCAGAGATAGTTATATGGTGTAAGTACTGCATTACTGCATCCTTCTGTACGCATATATACGCGAAGGACGCCTGGCGTCTCGATAAACCAAGGCCTCCCTCAACGCTATGTAACTGGTCCGGCAATATAAAAATGCGTGCCATTTTTTCCGGTCAATGTCCGGTCAGCGGCACTGCAAGAGGCTGCACGTGCATTGCTCTTATTGCTGCTTTCTATGATGGTCATTCCATTCTTTCCAGCCTACGAGAGTCTAAAGATTATCAACAGATGTAGATTGCCATTTTTACGGTCGTAAACTCGGGTCGTTGAACTCAAGAGTCTTTACTCAAGAGGAAGACCAACAACGAAACTGGACATTAACATAATTTATTTAGAGATTTTAGAAATTACTTCGAGATTCTATATTTCATCCGAGCTAAATTTCATCAATATTTTATATTTCCGACGCGGACAAGAATTTACAGCTAAACCAGCAATATTTATCGTTAATCTAAGGTAAAGCTTTTTAAAAATTTTTATTTAAAAAATAAAAATGTATACCCTTTATCAACTTGTATTTCTATCGCGCTACGCAGCAGGGTGAAGAGTAGATTTTTTTATTATTTTGTTTATTTTATTTTTACGTTAATGATAACCGCGAAAGTGATAATTTTTTAATTTCATTTTTTGTCTCGTGGACTACAATTTTTGTTATACTTTCGTCTTCAAACTATATTTTCCCTCGTAAATTGCTTGCTTTTACCGTAAAGATAATAAATGGCCATTGAAATTGAAGATTGAATGTCATTAATTAATTCTATAAACAAATTATGTAAACAAACATTTATAGGCTGAAACAAATCGTTTTTTCTTCTAGACTTGTTGTAGATATATTAACAATGATGTTTCCTGAAAAAATGTACAATCCATCAATATTTGTGTATTTTATAAACAAATTCTATAAAAAAATGCACATCTTCGGCGCTTTTAGGCGAAAAAAATCGTTTTTCTTCTCACATTGCTGAAATGATAATGCTAATTATGTTTTCTGGAAATATTTCACTACGCATTAATATTTGTTAATTTTATAAACAAATGTAAATTTTAGGCATTTATGGACAAAAAGAAAGCGGTTTTCATGTTGCGCTTCGAGCTAAGGAGGCGCCACAGGTTTCGATTAAAAAATCGACATTTGCGGTCAATATTTTGTCACTTTTAAATTAATTTTGACAAATTATTAAATAAAAAAATTAAGTTTCAGTTTCACATAATAATTCTTCGGGAGTCATAGTTCATTAAAAAATTTCGACAAAACATCTTTTTTGAATTACCCTATTTGGTTAACTATATGTACATTTTTCTTTAATTTTATGTAGATTAACTGTAACTATTTATGCATTAATATACACTCCAGTAGTAAATACCTTAGTAGATGTGTTTTTTGTTCGTTTGAGTCGTTATTTTTAAAAATAATTGATATAATACACTTTTTAAATTTTATTATGCTGTGTAGTTTCATACATATTCCAAAAACGGCTGATTTTCTGACTCGGAGATTACTATCTGATAAAAAAAACATTAATATATCATATTGTTTTGTTTCTAAAAAATGTATAAAAAAATAAATTAACAAAAATCCAATAAAAAATACAAATTTTTGGAAATACTGAAAAATGTAATATTTAATGTAATGAAATATGTTCCTAAATCACGATTTTTTTCGGAAAAGCAGAATGATGGCATGTTTCTTTAATTTACGCTGAAGAAATTTCAGGTTCGACGTATTCATCTTTTTTCAAAATATATGTATTCTACTCAATAAAAATACATGTCTTTCACACATTTTCAACAAAAAAACTGAAGAAACATTTTTCTTTTGAATGAATTGAAATTTAATAAGGATAATAATACACACTTTTATTTTGTAGTATTTTTAAAACTCTAACTATAAAATTTAATTTTTGCAAACAACTGTCAAGTTTCTTTTTCAAATTTTCTTTTAAAAACCTCAAGTAAATTTTTTAATTGGCTACTTTTTTATTCGTGCTGCCCAAACCCTGTCATGGCCTAGCCAATAAATATTATAATCGTGTTTGTGAACGTTATTTTAATTAATGTTTTATACCAAAAATGATTTTGAATACAGAATATCACCATCATTATTAAAAAACGTTTATTTCTGTAATTATTGTTGAAAATTTGAAAATGGTGTTTCACATCATAAAATCACTTTAAATGCTGTTTGACAAAATTTTTCCAAGGTTTATTCTTATTTTTATCATATAAGTCTACCAATTGTCGATGGATTATAATTGATTTAACAGTTTATCATTCAATTAAAAATATTATAGGGGCCTATTTAAAATTAAAATAAGTGGAATTAGTAGGAACACTAGTTATAATCACGTAGCTAATCGAGGTTTAAGTTTAGCTCTTTCAAAAATAAAAATTAGTTTAATCAAATATATTTTAGTTTCGTTAAAAATAATAATTAGAAAATTGTAAACATTAATTTTCCCTTCTAATTTTCAGTATTTTTCAAAAAACTGCTGCAATGGAGTTGTGAATTCGGCGACCTTTTCATCATTTGGGTTGGGATGAGGCCATTCCTCTGGATTTATAGAGTAGAACAAGTTCAACCTCTGCTGAGCAGTAGCATTCACATAGACAAAAGTCCAGAATACGAATTTGTAAGACCCTGGCTCGGAACAGGACTACTCACGAGTAACGGTAAGAATTCGCAATTTTTTAAAATCCCATCAATACGACTGTTCAACATTTTTTTTTCCTTAAAAAAAAAAGGAAATCATAGCCGGAGGATCGCACGTGGCTAGTTAGTCGAACTTTGAAAACTGAATTTTAAATTTAAATGCATATATTATAAAGGAATATAAAATACATTTTCTGTGCAAATTTCAGAACATCAAACGCAGGGTGTTTATGTAATGGGCAATTCAAAATTGTTGGTCATTTCCTGTTTTCCTCCAGGCCAATTGTTAATTTTTTCCGTTCAATTTTAAAGAGTTTAAAAGATTCCACAAATTTATAATTTGGAACAAAGAATTTTGGAAAAGAATTATAATTTCGAATTTGAACCAGAATTCTTTTAAATTCATTCTTTTAAATTAGAAGAAAAATTCCAGGTCATAAAGTTTAAATTATAATGCTCTATAGAAATACCCAGTTCCAACTCCTATATAACTTCCAAAGTTAGAATTATATTTATTTACTAAATTTTCTGTTACAATTCAGAAACTGAGTTAGAATTAGATTTTTGTTTGATCCCTGCTTCCAAATCATAATTAAAATTCTCTTCCGAAATTCTGTTACATATCAAAAGTTCCCTGTTCCAAGTCAAATTATAATTCTTTACGGACTGACTGGTGGTAAGATATCAATCTAAGATAGTCGTCCTGCGTCCATCATGATGACAATGAAATTATAATCAGATTTTTTTGGTGGTTTGGATATCTGAGCAAAAAATTTAAATGAGATACTATTAACTGTGCTATTAACATATGTTCTCAAGTAATACCCAGCACCCGAAAGTCAGTAAAATTATGCGCGAAAAAAAACTAAGCACAAATTATCCTCGAAGATTGGAAATAATTCCTATATGATAATGTAACAAGGTGAGGTGAATATACATAAAAAATTTTAGAAACCTCAATTCGATTTTGTCAAAAAATTCCAGGAGAAAATAAAAAAAATCCCATATTGTCTTATTAAAAAAAGCTAGTTTTAATCTTTTATTATGACACTTTATTCATAATTACATTTGTTTATAACCTATGCAGTTATGTCAAATTTACTTATTATTAAAATAAATATTATTTTATTTAAATTTTTTTGAAATATTTATAAATTAAAAAAAAAATTAATGAATTTTCCTTAGCAGTCTTAAGAAAACGTTTTTATTCTTTTGAAACCTTTCAAAATTCTTAAAAATTTTCTAAATTTTGTTTTAAAACATTAAAAAAGGTCCAAATTTTGTATTACATTTTTATAAATCTTTTCAAATTTTTAATTGTTTTTGAAAAAAGTTGAATCTTCAACCAAAAAGATTATTTTCAAACCAGTTAGGTTTTTTCCCCACAAAGAATAAGTTTTTACCAAAAGAGACAAGTTTGCAACAAAATCGTTTAATTTTTTAATCTGAAAATATGAATTTTCAATCAATGTTTAATTCATATAAAAAATACGAACTTTCAATACGAAAATATGGATTTAAAAAACTTTTCAGCCAAGTAGTTTAATTTTATAGAAAAAAAGGTGAATTTCTAACAAAATACATGAATTTTCAACTAAAAAAGATACATTTTTAACAAAATAGTTAAATCCTCAACCAATCAATTGAGTTTTTAATCGAAAAGGTGACATTTCTATACCAATAGAAGAATTTTCAATCATCTTTTAAATTGTCTTGAATTATTGCTAAAATGTTAAAAAAAAAAAACCTTTTGAAATTGAAAGATTGCCTTAAAATCTTCATGATTTTTTTCGACAATTTTAGGTATTTTTTGAAATGTTTTTGAATTTTTTTGAAATCTAAGGAAAAATTTGTTATCTTCTGGAAACGTTTCAAAATTCTTGAAAACCTTCGAAATCTTCAAAAAATTACATTTTGTTTTAAATTGTTTGAAATGTTATCAAACTTCTAAACCTAAGCTTCTAATCTTTCTAAATATCTTTCAAAATGATTCCAATTTTCCCTTAAATTGCTGAAAATATCCGCATATATTTCTAAACTTTTAAAAGATCTGTTCAAATAAATGGTGCTTTTCGGGACATTTAAAAAAACTGCATAATTATAAAAATTGCATTGAAATATTTTGAATTTTTCTGACAATCTTGGAAAAGTTTAAAAAAAATTTTAAATAGAAAACCATTAAAATTTTTCTCAGAAACCTTAATAAAATTTTTGAACTCTCTTGAAATCTTTCAAAATTTACATGCTCTAAATATTCAAATGTTTAAAAGTTCTGAATTAATCGTTTTAAATACTTTTTATTTCAGCAAATCCTCATAATACTTAAACTGACAAATATTTAAACTACCTTACTTTTTTAAGTGCAAATCCTTTAAATCCAATTTAAAATCCTTGCATTTTTGATTAAGAGTCAATCATTCATGTCGGATTCAAGAATAATCCCGCCATAATGTAAAAAAGCGTTGAACAATTTATGAGTGAGAGACGTATATTTAAAAAAAAAGCACACGTGTGATAATGAATCGTTTTTCTGGTCAAGAATCATATTTAGTTGGCCTATTGATAATTGCATACCACGAGGCTAAATCTCGTTAACGCATTATTATCGTAATAGTTTTATGGATAAAGGAAACGAATGCATGATCGCGCCTGGACTTGTTTTCCATCAAAAATCCACGAGCAGACGATACAAGGCTATCTAAGGAGCAAACAATATTCTGAATCAACAGATCATTATTTTATTTTTTTGTGGCCAAGTATCGGCTGGAAATACATCATTTTTGTCAACATTAAATCGACTCGTTTATATTTAGAACAGTGCAAACTGCGGATTTCTTTATCACGATTTCCGCATTTAGTATAAAAATAGAGGATAGAAAATAACTTCTAGATACATTTTAGCAAGAGGAAATGTTTGTAGAAAATTCGTATCCCATCAGTCATTCAGTGATCGCATTCAATAGTTCAATTTAAAGTAAAGAAGGGAATATTTTTTCGAAAAAAGGAGATTGAAAGGGGTCTTCATTTAATACTATTAACACATTTGTTTATCATATGAGTAATCTCGTGAATATTTATCGAAAGAACTCTCAAGTTTTCTGGCCATTTTTGTATTTAAAATTTTGTTCAGCTAGCTTAGAAAATGTGCGTGGAACACTTCAGCACTTTTAAAAGTCGAACTACTCTGTTAAACATTTTTTTTTGTTTTTTGAAGATTCATCATTTTAACTGAAAATTCATTTTTTGGTTATATTTTTTTTAATTTAACTATTTGGTCGAAAATTTAACAGTTTTGTTAAAAATTCGCCTTTTTGGCTTGAAATTTAAACTAGGTACTTAATTTAAAATTCACTTTTTTGTTGTAAATTAAACAGCTTTGTAGAAGTTTTTTTTTCTCTTGACTGAAAAATCTTTCTTGGTTGAAAATTTAAATATTTTGTTGAAAAGGAACTTTTTGATGACAATGCACATTTTTCGGTTGAAAATTAAACTATTTAGTAGAAAATTTGAGTTTATGGCTTGCAAATTTACCAATTTGGTTGAAAACTCATTTAAATGGTTGAAAATCAACTTTTTTGGTTAAAAATGGATATTTTTGGCTGAAAATGACTGTTATATAAAAAACTCGTCTTTCTGGTTTGAAAACTAAATCAATTTGTTACATTTTTTTTATTGACTGCAAAATCTTTCGTGACTGAAAATTGATCTCTTTGGTAGAAAATGTAACTATTCTGTTCAAAATTAACTTATTTGTTCAAAAATGCAAATTTTTTATTCTAATTTTTTATTTTGGCAGGAAATTCATAGTTTTTGCATAAAAGTTTAAAAATTTGGTTGAAAATTAACTTTTTGGTTGAAAATTCAACTATTAAAATGAAAATGATTTTTTTTTAAATTCCTGCTGTCGAGTTGAAAATTCAAAAGATTCGTTGAAAATTTGTTTTTTTTGGGTTGAAAATTCTAAAATTTCCATAGAAAAATCTACTATTTGGTTATATATGTAAATTTTCCAGTTGACATTTCAACTGTTCACAAGTTTTTTTTTTAATTTAACAAGTTGGTTGACACTTCATTCCCTCTTCACTAAAATTTTATCAACTATTTCACAAAATTTAAAATAAAAATATTTTTTGGTTCAAGTATCAACTATTACATTTGAATTAGGTAAAACAAGGGGACGGACTGTGATCCCTGTTAATTTTTTTTTAAATTCTGTTTTTTGTTTTCAGGGGTCAAGTGGCATGCTAGAAGAAAATTGCTGTCGCCAACATTTCACAGCGAGCTTTTGAAAGAGTACCTTAAAGTGGCAATCAAAGAAGTTAACGTTCTGACCTATTGCTTACAAGATGAAGTTGGAAAAGCTGCTTTCGACATCGTCCCTTACACAAAACGGGCAGCCCTCGATGTTATTTGCAGTAAGTATTCTACAATATAAACTATTCGATTTTTTATTTGATTTTTTAAATAATTAAAATATTATTTATAATTTTTCAAATCACTGGAAGTTGGAAGAAAGATATACTTTCTTTTTGGCACTGTTACTTAATGTCGTTACGGGATTCTTCTTTATTCTTTTTACCCAAGTTAACTTTCTTTTTGTCCTTTTTTTACACTGGCGTCCTCGAGATTCGGGACTATGGTTACATTGCTCGAAACTCGGGAGTATAATCACTGATCTGTTCGAGCCCGAGGCTTTGAGGAATCGTTTTCTCTTTTTATTTTGTTGTCCTAATTTAGTATACTTGTTGCAACTTTTCGAATACGTATTATATCGCGGCTTCTTCCCCAAAGTCCTCCTCTTGTTTCTAAAGAATAAACAAACCTTTATATCGTGAGGAATTAATAATAATATAAATATTATTATTTATATATAAATTTACCTTCTTTGCAAATAAGACTTTTGTCCTTTGGCTGATTTTATTTTCATTTTCTGATGAAAATCTCTTGGTTTTGAAAGATATTCAACCCTAGCACTACAAGGGGTATGAGGATTTTCCCTGTTATTCCGATGCAAGCTCGAATTGCGTATTTTTCTAGGTTTCGAAAGTTCAATTATCCTCTGTGTAGCTATTTTTTTAATACAAAAGTGAATATAATTATAAAATCCGTCTCTAATTCCTTGCAGTAATTTGTAATACTGAGTCTACCAGTTAAATAAATACATTTCCAAGAAAACATTGAAAACGAACCAACAGCTGTCAAGGCTCGTGGAGAAACATTACATTTAGGTTGCGAAATCGGTTTAAAAATTATTCTTGGCCGAGAGAGTTCAATTACTCGTGGAGTTGCTTCAGGAATATGATTGCTTTTAACTTCTGTTCTCTGACGATTTCTTTTATCTGAATCTAAATGAATTCTTGGCTGAGCCAATCTATTAGTTCTGTCTGTGATTTCGTACAATAAAGCTGATGTTTTTACCTGAATAATTTATTAATAATTTATAATTCATTACATTAATTAGGATATTTGTTAGTAAAAGTGTAAGTGCGGACCATGGTTGCACGTTTTGAAAAAGTCTGATTTTTGTTATTTCCTGATACAGCTGACATCAACGCCTTTGAGATAGAATTGTACTGTTTCATTTTTGGGGGAAATTCCTAAAATAATTTCCAGTTAAAAAATAGATTTAATAAAAGATCTCTTTAAAAATTTTTATTATTTAAAAAAGCTAATTATTTTGCTTTGTTTTTAAAACTTGATAATAAGTACTGACATCTGTAGATTTCAAAAATTGTTCAGGTGGCTTCAAAACATTAGGATTCATCTTTTTCAGAGATGCTATTGCACTGTTAATTTTCAATTTTAAAAAACTACTAAAAATATATTTTTAACGAATGAATTTTCAATTTCCAAGTCAATACAATATTTTTGTTTCTGTCAAAAATAACAATTTGAAGTGAGGAACGATCAAGTTTAACATTCCATTACTTTGATATATATTATATATTTATAAATTTAAATTAAGTTATTTTTTTTACTTAATTTAAAATATTTGTTTACAGATACTGCAATGGGATATCCAATCAATGCACAAACAAATCGCAAAAATGAATACGTCTTGGCTGTTGAAAGGTAATTTAAAAAAACATGAATAACAAAACTTATCATTATCATTCTGCAAGAAACAGAATTGAAAAAAATTTCTTAGATTGCAGACGCTTATGCAGATGAGGTTCACAAACATTTGGATAAAATTGGACCCCATTTTTAATATGACTTCTTGGGGAAAGGAACAGGCTCGCTTGATCAACATAATTCACAGTTTTGTAGACAAGGTCAGTGCAAAAAAACTCAAAAAGTTCCTCAAGGTTTTTTCAATATTCAAAGAAGCTAAAATTACCTTTAGAAAAGGATCAATTTTGCAAAGAATTCTTTTTAAATATTCTATCATTTTTAGAGAACTTATTATTGACTTAAAGCAATCAATGATTCACTTGTTGAATGGTATTGATTTTAACAGTAGTCTTTTAACGATAATTCCAGGTGATTCTCGAAAGAAAAATTGAATGGTCCCTAAAAGTCGACGGAAATTTCAACGAAAAACCTAGAAGAACTCAAGCTTTGTTGGACTTGTTATTGGACATGAATCATAATGGAGCAAAATTATCAGACGAAGATTTGCGTGAAGAAGTTAATACTTTTATGTTTGCTGGACACGATACAATAGCCACTAGTGTTTCCTGGCTTCTTTATGCTTTAGGAAGAAAACCTGAATATCAGGTAAATAATATTTCATTTGAAACCGAATTTTTAATTAAATTCTTAGATTTTTTTGTCTCAAGCTAGTTGTCATGCTAGAAATCAGGTTATATGAAAAAAGTTTTTGATAATTTTAAGAACTAAAATTATATTATTAATAATGTCTTATGAAAGAAAAAAAATTATTTTCCATAGTTATTTTTTGTAAATGAATTTTTCTTACTGTTTCTTCTTACCGATTGTTTAAAAATGTCTGAGGTTTAATAAATCATACATTGTTTTTTTTAGATAAACATTCATTACAAATTTACAAATTGAAAACAGTAGAGTCGTAGGGATTGTTTGTCCCAAACAAATAAACCATTATTTAATGACAATGAACTATTGCTAAAAATTTAATAAGAAACCATAGTAGAAAAAAATTCAGTTACAAAAAAAAATGTAAAGTAAATGTTTCTTATAAGTTTAAAACTATTTTTGTTTCTAATCATGTTTTTTATTTGCCTCTCTTAAAATGTTTTCTTAACATATTAATAATTTAATTTTTCCTTTATTTCAGAAATTCATTCTTGAAGAGTACGAAAACGTAGTTGGCTCCGCAGAACTTACAGTCGACTTGCTTCCAAAGCTAGTCTGGTTAGATGTCTGCCTGAAGGAAAGTTGGAGGCTTTATCCAGTTGCTCCTTTAATAGCAAGACAAATTAACAGTCCTTTCAAATTATGTAAGCATTTTAATTTTTTATTTTAGTATTTCAGACAGAAGACAAATATTATAATAATTACCCCAAAATTATTTGATAACATCTAGTTTTCTAAATTCGTTCCTTTATTTCAATGTTCAATTTTTTATGAATAAGTCGAACAAAATTCAGGACCATAAATAAGGTTCTTTTTTTATTTTAAAATAAAAAGAAAATTTATATTGAAAAAATCGCTTTATACTCAAATCGGAGAATCTCTAAGAGACGAAATATGTTGTTTTTCAGAGGAAATGAGACATCGCGTATTTTTTCAATAAAAAATTTTCCATATAGTTTCAAGTATTTAAATTTTAAGTCTATTTAAAAAAATAAACACAAACCATTCTTCTTTAAAATTCTATAACTATTGTTCTAATTCGGATATTCCACTTTTCGTTTCGGATCCTGGTGAGCTCTACCTTTTTATTTTAAAATCCGCAAGAATTTTTAAAAAAGTTTAAAATTAACAATATGGTGACTACTTGTTTAAAAACATACAAAGTAGATGTTTATACAAACATACACTGTATATTTATATTTTCAAACAAGTCGTCACTTTGTTAATATTATAAAGTTTTTTTCAAAATTTTCGACGGAGTTTGAAATAGAAAAAAAACAGGATGGTTTTCAGGTCTGCATTAAAAAAAATTAAAATAACAAAAACTGAACTGCAATTTAAAACGCTCAAAGTTGGATTTTAAATAAATGGATACGAATAAGAAATAAATATATAAATATTCCATAAATGGAATAAATGGATTTTAAGATTCAAGCTTAAAAAAACGCTAATTTAGACATTTTTAATTTCAACGCTCAATAATTTACACTTATTACATATATGCTTTTAACACTTTTCGGTTAATTAATTTTTAATTAAATACCGTTATTCTGCAAAATAAAAAGTTTTAAACATGAAAAATTAAACGATTAAAATGTTTTGTTAAAATGAACACTTTTTAAATTGAAAGTTTAGATATTTTAATGTTAAGTAGTTTCAAATTAATAAAGATGAAATTGATATTTATACATCGAAATTCAACACTTTCACTTACAGATTAAAATGCTTCAAATGGAACAATTAAAATTGCAACGGGGGCAATGGACCAAATGCATGGAACAAAACTTTAGTTCTGTAATATCTTCGTATCGAATTATAATTACAATCATTTTATTATGTCTGTAAATAGTTTTTAACAAATAAAAACTATTTTTCAAATGCACTTATATAGAAAAAATTAGTTTTTACGAAAATTTGAGCAAAGTAGGGCAAAAATGGAACAAATCCCATGCATTTGGTCCACTGTTTTCCCCTCAGCAATCAACGAAGTGAAGTTAGCTGATGATTGAAGTGAAAATACCTAATTTAGTATTCTGAAATTTTAACGAATTAAGGCTTCCTTTTTTGAAACAGTTCAGTTCCAAATTGTTTCGCTTGAAATATTTTATTTAAAATTACTCATTTAAAATAAACAATAAAAAAATTTAATATTTTTTACTTGAACAATATATGAATACGATTTGAAATTAAACAAAAGCGTTTGATTATTATTATACTAATTTGAAATTATTTTAAGATTAAAAATAGTTCATAAAGATTCAATCGGACGCTAACATTTGTTTACATTTTGAACGTTAAAATCTATAAATTCTAGAATTTTAAATAGATTCAGAATCGTCTTGTAAAATCAATTATTATTCAATTTTTCGAGTAAAAACTGCATTTAAAAATTCTTTAAATTAAAAATGTACACTTAAAAATAAAGATCTAAAATGGAAAATTTTTAAGCAAAAGATTTTAAAATTATTCGATGTAAACTGAATGATTTTATAATTAAAAATGTTGAAAAATTAAATAACCAATAAAGAAAAGTTTATGATATTTTAAATATTGCATCAAATCGTCTAATATATTTGAAGTGAAAAATTGTTAAAATGCCAGGTCAAAAACTTATAAAACTGATAAGAATGTTCTATTTCAGCTGAACAGGTTATTCCGGCAGGTACAACAGTTTTAGTACATTCGTATTTGCTTCATCGCGATCCAAGATATTTTCCTCAACCGGAAGTCTACATGCCGGAACGTTTTCTGCCTGACAAGCCGAAACCACCCCCATTCACATACATCCCTTTCAGTGCAGGATCAAGAAATTGCATAGGATGGAAATTTGCACAAATGGAAGTCAAAGTCACAATCCTGGCAATTCTCAGAGCCTACGAAATTTACTCAATTCAAACGGAGGATCAACTCAGGTTTATATCAAATCTTGTTCTTGATAACGCTGGTGGAATTCCTATCAGAATTAAACCACGAAAAACTTGCTGAAAAAATCTGTAAGTGACTGGCTGTTATGCCGATAAAAATCTATCCGAGTCAATTTTTTATTATATACGAGTAAATAAGTATTTAACTATTAATATATGATTCTATTTAAAAGAAAATATAAAATTTCAAGAAGTCCAAATTGGAATTGCTTCGCAGATTCTAAATTAGGGTGTCTAGTGATCAGGCAATTTGAAATTCCCTGTTTTTCCGATCTATTTTTTTCCAGGACCAATTTAAAGATTTCTTTTTAGATGGTGCGGCTTTAAAATTTTTTTAAATTAGACTTTATTTAAAATTTAAGAACTCAAGGAAATTTGCACTTTCTTTAGACATATCTATTTAAATAATTAAAAAAATTCCTTTGAATCATTTGAAGCAAATGCCTTGAAGCATTCAGGTTTTCCTTTCCCTGATTCTAGGCTAAATAATAGAAATAAGATAAAATAGTAAAAGATTCTAAAAAAAAAATTCCCGATTTTTTTCAAATTTCCGGGTTTGCTAGACATCCAGAAATCTTTCAAACTGAAGAGACTAAATTAAGTTTTCAAAATTTATTACATGCTTCCTTAATTTGAACATATTTTTAATGTTTTTATCTTATTGGAATGCAATAGTACTGTCTAAAACCAAATACTTATTAAGCATTATTTAAGACTGGGGAAAAATCGGATTGTAGATTAAAAAAGAAAATCTCAACCTAGCGGCCTATTCGGATAGAATATTTGAAAAAGACTGTTAATTCATTTATGGTTACTTGAAAAAAGTGCTGTTTATGTACCAAGTATATTATCGGTCGATCGGCTTTGATTGCAAAACCTTATCGGCGCCAGAGCTGAGCAGAAAGTGTCGATAATTCAATTCAAAAAAATATTCTTAATCAGTCGATTACTAATTACTAATTTCATAATTTTGTTTTTAAATATTTTTTATTTCTGGTCTGAAGTTTTAATAATTTAATTACTATCAAATACTTTCTGCACAGCTCTTAAATTTTAAATAAAATAAGGCTGCAGCAATATTAAAATTAAATGTAAATATCCAGCAAAGGTAATTTTAATATTGCGTTATTAAACATTATTTAGCTAAGTAAAATAATTTTATTAAGTAGATTCAGTCTTTCATCAATATTAATCTAAGAGTTACCTAACGAAACGATAACTCTACTGACACAAATGTTTACTCTTTTTTAGATCAAAAATTTTTTACTTCTAAGTCATTTTGGATGTAAAACTATGTTATTTAGGGTTGCTGGACTGCATATCTAACCTCAAAATCTAAACGCCCTATTTTACTAAATAAATAATAGAATTAAACAATTTTTAAATACCAAATAGAACACCTTTTCTTAAATATAAAAAGTGAATATACTAGAATAGTCCAAATTTATACTTGGAAAAAATCGTCTTTCGATTTTTGGCGAATCCCCAATTTGTTGCTTTGCCGGAAAAAGGCACCCCCCCCCGGATCTTGAAAAAAACATTGTAGGTGGAGGGGGGGGGGGGGTCGAAAAATTAAAAAAAAAGAAGTACTTGTTATTAACTTTTTTTAAATTAAAGTCTAGTCCCCTCTTAAGAAATATTCAAGGAATAATTTCCACGCAATATTTTTTTATTTTGCATCCCCCTCCCCTCCACGCTAGTTACGCCCGGAAAATTCCACAAAAATAAAAAAATAGCAGTTTCATGTAAATTAATTCTCGCTACAGACTGTATTTTCTGAAATATTTACAAATTGAAATATTTTTATTCGATAAATGACAAGATTCCAGGTATATTTAACAAATGTTGCATTTTTTAAATAATTATTATTTGTTAAAACAATTTTGTTTCACCTGTAAATCGTGAACATTTATTATTTTTGTGATAAATGATACACTTGATGAATGTAAAGATTAATATTTCTCTTTTAACATGTTTCGTAATTATTTATACACTTTTTGTCTCTCTAAATCGTGAAAATTTATTATTCTTTTGAATTAATAACACAAAATTAATGAATCTTGAAAGTTTGTTCCTCTATATGTTTTAAAAATTTACTATTTTCTGGAATTATTAAAATTATTATATTATTATAGAATGAGAATTGTTTAAATAAATTTCAAATATTCTTTCAAAAAATATTACCTTTAACATTAATTAATTGTGTCATTAATTTCAGAAAACACTAAATTATCATAATTTTGAGGAAAAAGAATTTAAAAATAGAAATTATTTAAACAATTTTAAAGTATGTTAAGTACAAAATATTATTTTTTGACAAATCAAATATATATTTTATCCCGAAAAATAGTAACTTTTCAAGGTTTGTCTGGTAGAAATATAGTTTAAACAATTAAAAAATAGTTATAAATAACTTGGAAACCTGTTGTTTATCAAACAAAAATAATTTATCTTGAAAACATTCTGATAAATACTGTCTTTAGTATAAAATTTACAAAAAAAATCCAATAAAAAAAATACGGAATTTTTTTTCCGGAAAAAAGCAAATTGTGGTACCGCTTACTATAGACAAAATATGTAATGCTAGTATTTATTGAGTAAAACGAGGCTATTGAATTATGAGGTTAGAGATTGATTCCAAGCCTTATATGAAAAATATGAAAATTGATCTAAATTTTTGTATATTATACAACATTAAGATTGTTTTTAATATCAGGGAATTATTTTTAACTGTTTCAAACTGAAATTTGAAAAATTCATATTGAAGAAAATGTGTTTAATTGGCTATGCTGTGACCAGAAAATTGTAAATAATTGTAAATTACTTAATAAACATTTATAACAGTAGATTATCGAACAAAATATAAACATGTAAATAGAAATGTATTAGAGTAAATCGGTTGCCTATTTTCAGGCGCAGTTACAAACTCCAAATAATGTGAAAAACTGAAAATCATTGTAAATTACATAAATTATAAATTATGTTATAAGTAATTAATGATGTCATGAACGATTAAAAACTAAAATTGGCTCGGTACTTACTACTTGTAGAGGAATCCTAAAACAGCCTCTGCTAAATCGGCATCCTGGGCATCTTGATAATCCAAATTTGAGAAAGAATCACCAAAAGTCACTTGATAATCTGTAATTGTTTCATTACATCACACCGAATTTTTTATCACGATTTACACGACTTATTAATCTAAGCGCGAATTCTACGATAATTTTATTATTTGTTATAGACAGGAAATTCTAGGTTAGTTTTATCCTCATCACTCGCGTGCCACTCACACTTGCATTTTTTACTTCGAAATGTGTTTCATCAACGGTAATTAAGCATCGATTTAAGGACAATCATGTAACTGAAATTAGTCGTAAGTCATTTAGTCATTACAATTTGTACTAAACCCGGCTTTTTTAATAAAACGGATCACCGAACTGATTTCATAAATCTGTCGTTTACTACCCGCCAAATCCAAACTACAGGTCGCCCCTGGCGGCTCTCTACTGAACTAGCGAGAAATTCAAAATTTCGAACAATTTCATTATATATTAAAATTTAATATTGATACTTCCAGGATTACTTTTAAATTAAAAGATATAAATTCCATTAGGCGAAAGCACGAAAATAATTCTCTATTTTAAAAAATAATCTGAAAACTAATTTTCAAATTCGCAACGGCATACGTGAAGTAGCGTTCTAAGCATTCAAACTTTCAATTTCAAAAATTTCAATCAGTTTCAAACACTAAGGCGGGAAAATTTTAAATATTCGAAAAATGATTTTTCCGTTGAAAGTTCATTCTTTTTGGTTCCATAGCTTATTATTATATTGTTGGCTAAGCATTCATACTTTTTTATGGGAAATTTAATTATTTGATTAATAATGGAATTACTATTTCGGTAGAAATATCAACTACATGGTTGAAAATTAACTTTTTGGGGTAAAATGTATCTGCTTTGTAGATAATTCGTCTTTTTAAATTAAAAATTCAACAATTTGGCAGAATTTTTTTACCCTTTTAACCAACAAATCTTTTTTGTTTGAAAACTAATCTCTTGTGGTAGAAACTTAATAATTTTTTTTCGTTAAAAATGCAACTGTTTGGTCGAAAATTAATCTATTTTGGTTAGGGATTCAACCATTTTGATAAAAATTCATCTTTTTGTATGAATTGAACTACACATTCAGGCGTTCTTGTGTTGAAACATTCTTCGTTGAGACTTGATATTTTTTTTCAAAAATTTCAACTACTTGATTAAAATTCGAACTGTTTTGTTGGAAATTCATTTTTTGTTGGAGGATTTTTATCATTATAGTTGAAAATGTAACTATTTTCTTTACAAATTCGTTAAAAAAAATACAAATGACATTTTTTACTTTCAGTTTAATTATTTCAGTCAAAGATTCATTATATAAGTTGAAAGTTTTTTTAGGTTTAAAGTGTAGCTATTTTGTTGCATTTTTTTTTTGTTAGAAAATTGCATTTTTTGACTGACAATTTAACTATTTCAGTTAAAGGTTCATATTTTTCATTAATTCATATTTTTATATAGAAAATGTGACTGTTTTTTTTTATAAAAAACGTTTTTTTAAAATTGAAAGTTCAACAACTTAGTTGAAATTTATGTTACTTCCTGACTGAAGAGTCGTTTTTGGTTAAAAATACACCTATATTGTTGAAACTTAATTTATTTTGGTAAAAGGAATTGAATTATCTACAAAAATAGTTGAATTTTCAACCCAAAGAAGAATTTTTAAACAAAACAGTTGAGTTTACAATAAAAGGGATAGCTTTATGACAAAATTGTTTATTTTTCAGAAAAATTATATCATCTATAAACGTAGATAAACGTACGGGCTGTCCGTCGATTTAGACTCAGCCAAATTAAATTTTCGACCAAAAAGATGAATATTTAACCAAAAATGTATTAATAAACTTTTTAACCAATAATAATGAACTTCCAAAGAAAAATAGTTGAATTATCTTTTTGGGTTTCAATGAGAAAAGGATGAATAGGGGGGAACTAATTAGATAATCATTCATGTTAATATTAACGCTCATATCAAATTTCAAATTTGGCGCCAAAATAGTCGGTGAATCTCGGCCAGTTTCGGCTCTTTCCGAGAGTAAATATTATGTTCGTCAAGGAAAACTTGTTACTTCAAGGATTCATTTTAAAATTACTTTTCTCAAAAATTAAGAGATATCAATTCTATAAGATTTAGACGGTAAAAAAATCCTCAAATTCGAGAAATAATTTTAAAAACAAGATTGTTAAATTTGCAACTGATATTTTGGAAGAGAAAGATCAATATTTGTCTCCCTTTTTAATTTCAACTTTGGAAATTTGTCATTTTAAAAATTCAGTTTGTAAAATACTGAATTGAAATGAAGTCGATGATAAATAGAGACTGCAGAGTCAGCTAAGGTCAGTTTCAAGGTAAAACAAGTAGCTTAAATTCCCATGATGTAATATCTTCAAATCGGATTTACCCATTTACAGACTATATATCTGAATGACAATGCTGAAGAATTTCTTATCTCTCATGAAATTCAAAGTATATCAGCAGTTCAGTATGTGCTTCACGTGAAACGTTTTCAAATGTGCCATAAAGTGTTCCGGATTGTGAACGCTCTAAACTCTGCGCCTGTATATTATAGGTTAAGTTCTCGTTGACGGTATTTTGTATTAAAAAAAAAAAAAAGGAAAATGAAGGCTTTAATCGCAATTTGTGTAGTTTTCATAGGCTGTTGTGCAAACGTTATATTTCTTGAGCTTCTCATCAAGTAAGTAATAGTTCTCTTATCTTAATGATGTCAATTATACATTTTTAACCTCTTTTTCTAATGCTGAAATTCTATTCAGTTGCTTTATTTATGCCCTACAATACCAAACATTGTGGTATTAATTATTTATCTAGTCTATTTTAACGTTTCTAAACATTATTATTTCATATATTCAATTTTGCGCCAGTGGGAGATGAAAAGTAATAATTTTAAGATTCGTATTTTTCATTTGTATTACCTGACACGTCAACAATTTTGTGATTACTATTTAATATTATACCAGACACTAATATTTCACATTTTTTGGTGTTTACTTAAATTTAATTAGAATACTAAATTAATGTTCGAGTATATTTTTAATGCAGTGTATTAAAATTTAAATTAGTAGCGTAAGCAGTTTTATTTACATTATATCTATTTATATTCTATAACAAATTAAAAAGAAGTTATTTCTCTATATTTTTAGATGAGTATATTAATTAATGTACGTTATTTGCTTGGAAGATTTTTTTCATATAATGGGATCGTCCATGTCCATAAACTACATTACTAATTATGGGGGGGGGGGGGTACGATAAAAACTAAGATTGGTAACAAGTCTAGGGAGGGTCATTGGAAGTAACTTTACGAACTTTGATAACATTTAGTACGTTTCCAGATGATAAATTTTGCAGAACTCTTATTTTTCTGTGTTTAAGAAAAATACCCTTTTTCTTTAGTATTTGGTTGAGTTTTATTATTATTTTTTTGTAAAAGAAACTATACTTTCTTAAAAGGTCATATTTTTGGTCAGAATATCAACTACTTGGTTAAAAGTGGAACTACTTTGTTAAATTTCTTTTTTTGGGTTGTGGATTTATCTTCATGATTGAACAATTATGTATTTCATTTTTGGAAAATTAATCTTCTGGCATACAAAATCATCTTTTGGGCTGAACTCTTTTGTTGAAAATTCGTTTTTTTAAGATTCATAATTTTAGTTAAAAATGCAACTATTTGTTTGAAAGTTTAACTACTTTGTTAAAAATTCATATTTCAAAAGATCAACAATGTTTTTGAAAATTTATGTACTTTGTTGAAAAATTGTGTTCCTGGTAGGACATTAATCTTCTTGCTATAATATTCATCTTTTTTGTTAAAAATGTAAGTATTAGGTTAAAAGTCAATTTTTTTAGTTAAAAATTCAACTATTTGGTTGAAAGTATTACTACTTTGTTAAAAATTCCTATTTTTCAGATTTAGCTACTCAGTTGAAAATGTTACTCTTCCAATTTAAGAAAATCAATCTTCCAGGTTAAAAAACATCTTTTTGGGTTGAACTGTTTTGTTTAAAATTCATGTTTTTGTTTAGAATTCATCATTTCAGTTGAAAATTCATATATTTGATTGAAAATTTATTTTTTTTTGCTGTAAAAATAATCTTTGTGGATGAAAATACATTCTTTTGCATTAAAAATACAAAGTTTTGAGTTTAAATTAATTTGGTTTTATTGATGATTGAACAATTTGGTGTGAAATTAAATTCTTCGATTGAAAATCAACTTTCTGGTTGATGATTCATATTTTTTGTTTAAATTTAACTATTTTAAAGAAATTAATCTATGTTTAGTAAAACATGAAATTTTTTATTAAAAGTATATATTTTTGAGTTGAAAGTTCAACTTTTTGTAGATTATTCGTTCTTTTGGCTTTAAAATCCAACCATTTTGTTGAAAGTTAATGTATTTTGTTGAAAATTCGAGTTTTTTGGTAGAGTATTAGTGAGTTTGCTGAAAAATTCGTTTATTTGGTTGAAGATTTAACTATTTGTTCACAAATTCCTCTTTCCAGGGCAAAAATCAGCTACTTTATTGAAACTTATACTAGTTTTTTAAAAATGCATATCTTTTTAGGTTCACCTCTTTGTTTCAAAATTTATTTTTTGTTGAAAATTCATCTTTTTTTTTATTAAAAATTTTTTTATTTGAAAACTGCACTATTCCATTTTTAGTTAGCAATTTATGCTTTTTAAGTTGAAATTTAAACTAATAGGTAGTAAATTCATATTTTTTGTTGAAAATTCGTCTATTAGGTTAGAAAATTTATCTTATTTGTTGAAAATTAAATATATATTTTGACTTGAAATGTTAGGAATTTAAAAAGTTTCTTATTGCATTGAATACGGTATTTACATTAATTTTATTTAAAAGAATTTATTCCTTCATTATTACCATTTTTTCGTGAAAAATAACCCTCTATCCTCTGTTTTGATAGAATTTTGGCCAACGTTACTTTTGTTTGGGTGTTGTAGGGGGGGGGGGGGGGGGTAAAAACTTTGGTTATAAAAAAGGGGGGGGGGTGGGCGCAAAAAAAAGAAAAAATTGGTAACTTGGCAAGGTGGTGGGATGTCCCCAAAATGCGGGGTTTTTT
>JAAAKG020073886.1:0-17159 GCA_010014905.2 Druon quercuslanigerum
TAAAATACTATACACATTAAAAAAATTTGTAACCCACAAATATTTTATTTAAAATGATTGTTATTTTAAATTCAAACAATAAATTTCGAAATTTTAAGCATTAAAATTAATTTAAAAAAATAAATAGTCATTATTGTATTTGTAATCAATAAGAAATATTTATAAAAAATTGTAACTGTTTAAATTCGGGGATTTTCGTATACGGATATTTTGTAATTCGGCAATTTTCTGTCGGGAATTTTATTTTTCGGAAATTTTCCAATTCGGGAATTTTACAGTGTCGGGAATTTTATTTTAAAGGATTTTTCAGTCGTCCCGATTAAGAAACAATTTTTCAAATTGTTTAAATTCGGGATTTTGATATTTCAGCACTTTTATCATTTCGGGAATTTATATTTTTTGGCATTTTTCACTCCCATGAAATCTTTTTATATATTCCCTTAAAAGTAATTTTTCAAAAGAAAAAAGTTTCTAAATATATTTAAAAGTTATTCAAATTTTCCTAAAAATGTTTAAAATTAGAAAATTCACCTAATATTTTCCAGATTCTTTTTTTTTTTTTTAATTTTGAAAATCTTTTGAAAAGAAGAAACGCTGGGAAATAGTGGAAAGACTGTAATGGAAATAGTAAATTAAAAAAAATCATAAATGAATAATAAATTAAATAATATGTAACAATATGTAATATTGTTAGTTTTTCAAATAAATAATGTTTTCAACAACTCTTTCAGGTCTTCAAAAAATTGGATGCAAAATTCGCAGCTATCGAAATCGACGAAATGGACGAAATGAGTGACATTCAGGATGTCCTGGGGGAAATGACCGGTGCCAGAACCGTACCGAGGGTTTTTCTTAAAGGAAAATTCATCGGAGGAGGCTCCGATGTTAAAAGTCTCTACGAAAGCGGAGAACTCGTGAAGATGCTTTAATTTTTTTTAAAGACAAGAATATAATATTGAGCTAATAAATTTACTTTTGACGCAACAAAAAAAAATTTGTAAGAATTTCGTGTTGTACAATAAATCCTTGTTTTTAATCATTGAATTTTTCGAGAGTAAAGAGTTTTTTTTAAATTCCGTTTCTGTAAAATAGATTCCAAATTAAGCGTTTTAATGAGAATATAATTGGGATTTTTTAAATTTTATTTGACATCTTTTTGGTTGGAAATTTCACTAGTTTAGTTAAAAATTCATTTCTTTGATTGAAAATTGGACTGCTTTGTTGGACATTCTTTTTTTCGAACATTATTTTTTTTACTCAAAATTAAACTAATCCTCTTTTGATTAAAAATGTATCTTTTTTAGTTAAAAATGTATGTACTTTTTTTAAAATTGGTCGTTTGAAAATATTAGAAATTAGAAAATAAAAAACTAGTTTTTTTAGATATATTTAATGAATTAATTTTTTTTATATCCGAGAAATTTAAAATGATTTTAATTTATTTTAAAGGACTTAAACGATTTTTTAAACTGGAGGAAATAATTAATTTTATTTAAATTGATTCTTATGAAGGTTTGAAGTTATTTTAAAAGCTCCCAAATAATTTTAAGAGATTTCGTTTCAGAAATTTGTAGAAATGTCAATATATGAAAATTTTTGCTTATAAATTCTTAAATATTTTTTTTTAAATATTGTAAAATAAAAATCTCGGGACGTGGATACGCATGCTAAATTTTTGTAATATTCCAAATTGAGCTAATAAATTCACTTTTAACGCAACAAAAAAAATTTGTAAGAATTTCGTGTTGTAAAATAAATCCTTGTTTTTAATCATTCAATTTTTCGAGAGTAAAGAGTTTTTTTTAAATTCCGTTTCTGTAAAATAGATTTCAAATTAAGCGTTTTAATGAGAATATAATTGGGATTTTTAAAATTTTATTTGACATCTTTTTGGCTGGAAATTTCACTAGTTTAGTTAAAAATTCATTTCTTTGATTGAAAATTGGACTGTTTTGTTGGACATTCTTTTTTTTTCGAACATTAATTTTTTTACTGAAAATTCAACTAATCCATTTTTGGTTATAAATGTATCTTTTTTAGTTAAAAATGTATGTACTTCTTCGAAAATTCGTCCTTTTGGGATTGAATGTTGAACTATTTTGGCAGAAAATTGACTTTTCTTTAAAAGCTCTTTTTTTGTTGCTGTTCACCAGTTAATCACCAGTTAATCTAATTTTGCAAAAAAATAATTTTTGTTGGCCAGGGTGGCGGCTAGTCCAGGAAATGACAGTGAATTTTATCTGTTTTTAAAAATAATTAGTTAAATTGTGATATTTATTTAATCTATCATTCATTTAAGAATTCGTAATTCGAAAATCTTTCACATAAAAAGTTGTCCATCGAAGGTTTTTGATTTAAAAAAATCTTTTTAGTTTATCAACTGTTAATATAAATTAATTCATGATTTTTTAAATTAAATTTTACTTTAAAAATAAAAAAGTCTTATTACTTTAAAAAAATGTGAAGCCCCGATTGAAACTTTATAAACTATTTTCTATTTTGAAATAACTTTAAAATAATATATTCATAATTAAAGGCTTTTATTAATTTTCAAATATAATTTCAGTTTAAAATATTCCATTTTAAACCATTCAAATTGAAAATATTCAATTTAGAAAAAGAGCTATTACTTAATATTTAGAAATATCTGACAGTTCATTTTAAATCAGTAATTATAAATTGAATATTCAAAACTAAACAAAAAAAAATGAAACTTTGAACGTGAAAATTTTATTGTTCTATTTAACAAAGTTTAATTTGTAAGTTAAATTGTTGAATTTTGATGTGTAAATAAAATTTGAAAACCTGTTATGCTTAGAAAAATCCGGATAAGTTGAAGAATTTTTTAGAAGTTTTGAGCAAATTCAAATCTAATTTAAAATTTGAAATGATATCAAATAATTTAAATAAATTTTCTAGCAAAATTTTTATGTAAATAGTGCACGGCCACATTTGAAATAAAATATAGATTTTGGCAGATTACGAACAAAAAATTTCAAAGCTTTTTAAGAATTTTGAAAGGATTTTAAGGGAATTTTAATAATTTTGCAGGATTTAATAAAAAAAAAATCAGGAAAAATTCGATTTATTTTAAAAGATGTGTACATGTTCTGAAATAAAATTTTGAATCATTTTGACAGTTTTTAAACTATTTAAAGTAAAAATAACTTTTAATTGAAGTTGTATTCAGTTTATAATAAAATTTAATCGTTGAATTTTTAGTGTTTCTAGCTTAAAATTGCTTAAAGTTATATAATTTTGAAATATTTTAAATGCATTGAATGATTCTTCAATTTACAGCATTGAAATGATAACTTGGATTTATATTTTTCGAAGCGAATGCCATTAATTTTTAATTACTCGGTGAAAAAGTGTTACAAAGCATCCATATTCCGCTTTGAGTGGTTTAATTTGCAGCTCAATTTTAATCATTGCGAACCGGGAAAAATTCGGGCATTTTTTTCATTGATTAATTAAATTTTATTGAATTCATTCATGCTTTATGAATATTTTATTGAAAATTCAACTATTTTTTTGACAATTTCATTGCACTGAATATTCAGTTAGTCTATTTTTGGTCAAAAAATGATCTTTTTAAGTTAAAAATGTTGAAATTTTGTCTCTTTTAATAACAATTTCATCTGTTTTTGTTAAACAAGTTTGTTAAACATTACATTTTTTGTTGAGAATTAATCTTTAAATGTTGAAAAAGTTCTACTATCTTGTTGAAAATTTAATTATTTTGTTGAAGATTTATTTATATTTTTATTGAAAATTTTGAATAGCCTGTTTTGGTTAAAAATATATCGTTTTTAGTTGAAAATTTAATTATTTTGTTGAAGATTTATTTATATTTTTATTGAAAATTTAAATAGCCTATTTTGTTTAAAAATATATCTTTTTTAGTTGAAAATATAGGTATTTTGTTGAAAGTTATACTATTTTCTCAGAAAATTTACTTTTCGTTGAAAGTTTTACTATTGATTTTTTATTTTTTTATTGCAAATTTAATTAGTATTAAAAAATGTATTATGTTAAAAAATCGTCTAACGGTAGAAATTTGATCTGTTTTTTGTGGAAATTGTTATTCATTTTTATATGATAAAAATTCAACTATTTTTTTGGAATTTAATTATTTTGTTAAAAATTTATTTTTCTTTTACTAGAAATTTAATTAGTCCAATTATAGTTAAAAATTTATGTATTTTGTTAAAAACTTGTCTTTTTACGCTGGAAAGTTAAACTAATGTTGCTGAAAATTAACTTTTTGTTAAAAATTAATCTCTTTGATAGATAATATGACTATTGTTTTAAAAATCCGTTTTAATTGTGGAAAATTTAATTGTTTTATTGAAAATTTAATCGTTTTATTGAAAAAAACATTTTTTCACTGAACATTTTTTCTGGGATTAACAGTTAAATTAGTTTTGTATAAAATTTACTTTTCATTGTTAATCTTATTATTTTTTTCGAAAGTTATTTTTGTTGTTGAAAATACATTTTTTTACTAAAAATGTAACTAAAATATTTTTGCTTGAAATTTTTTTGGTGTGGAAAATTCGTTTTTTTGTTGTGTTTCCATCTATTTTGGTAGAAATTTCATACATTTTTTTGATAAGCATGCAAATATTATATTTTTTGGTTGAGAATTAATATTATAGGTTAAAAAAATTCAAAAAATTGAAAAAAATTAGATTGAAAATTCAATTATTTTGTTTAAAAATCATTTTTTTACTGAAAAATTAACTAGCCCATTTTTAGTTAAAAATTTCACTTTTTATATTAAAATTCGTCTTTTTCAATATGAAAGTTAATCCAATTTTGCAGAAAATTTTCTTTTTTTTTAAATTAATCTCGGGTTGATAATATGATTATTTTGTTAAAAATCCGTATTTAATATAAAAAATTCAACTGTTTTGTTGAAAAATTTAATTCTTTTCTTGGAATTCATTTTTTTCACTTAAAAATTTTTATTTTTGGAACTAAAAGTTAAATTAATTTGGTAGAAAATTTACTTTTTATTGTTAATCTTAACATTTTTTTGGAAAGTTATTTTTGTTGTTGAAAATACATTTTTTTAACTAAAAATGTAACTAGACTATGTTTTCCTGAAATTTTTTTTTGTGTGGAAAATTTGTTTTTTTTTGTTGTGCTTTCATCTCTTTTGGTAGAAATTTCAAACATTTTTTGTTGACCATGCAACTATTGCATTTTTTGTTGAGAATTAATATTTAAAGGTTGAAAAAATTCAACTATTTTGTTGAAAATTTAATTATTTTATTAAAAATTTATATTTTTACTTAAAATTTATCTTGCCTATTTTTAGTTAAAAATTTATTTTTTTATATGAAAATTCCTCTCTTTTTGGCAGTCAAAGTTAATCCAATTTTGCAGAAAATTTCCTTTTTTTAAATTAATCTCTGGTTAACAATATGACTATTTTGTTGAAAACTTAATTATTTTGTTGCGATGGAAATTAATTTTTTGACTAAAAATTTAACTAATCCATTATTGGTAAAAAATTTATCTTTTTGAGTTAAAAATTGATTTATTTTGTTGAAAATTTATCTCTTTTAGTAGAAATTTCATCTGTTTTTGTTAAACACACAACTATTACATTTTTTGTTGAAAATTTATTTTTTTAAGAAAATTTAAATAGCCCATTTTTTGTTAAAAATATATCTTTCTTATTGGACAAAGTATGTATTTTGTCGATTTTTTTAAAAAGAAAGTTGTACAATTTTGTCAAAAAATGTACTTTTTGTTAAAAATTTTGTTTGTTTGTTGAAAATTCATTTTTTTATTGAAAATTTAATCAGTTCATCTTCTTTTGGTAGAAATTTGATCTGTTTTTTGTTCAACTATTACATTTTTGTTCAGAATTCATCTTCATAGGATGAAAATTGAACTATTATTTTTAAATTTAATTATTTTGTAAAAAATTTATTTTTATTTAATTGGAAATTTAATTAGTCCATTTTTAATAAAAAATTTATATTGTAGTTGTTGAAAATGTATGTATTTTGTTGAAAATTCGTCTTTTTGAGATAGAAAGTTAAACTAATTTTGCAGAAAATTTATTTTTTGTTAAAAATATTATCTCTCTCTCTCTCTCTCTTTGATAATATGACTGTTTCGTTGAAAATTCATTTTTTTATTGTAGGAACTTCAACTATTGACAATTTAATTGTTTTGTTAAAAACTCATTTTTTCGCTGAGATTTTCTTTTTTTTTTAACTGAAAGTTAAATTAATTTGGTAGAAATTTTACTTTTCCTTGAAAATTTTACTATTTTATTAGAAATGTATTTTTCTAGTAAAACATTCTTTTTTTTACTACAAGTGTAACTTTAAACTATTTTTAATTGAAATTTTTTTCAGTGGAAAATTCGTTTTTTTGTTGCGCTTTCATCTCTTTTGATAGAGATTTCATAAATATTTTTGTTAAGCATGCGACTGTTACATTTTTTGTTGAGAATTAATGTTTTTTTTTTACTTAAAATTTAACTAGTCCATTTTTAGTTAAAAAATGATCTTTTTTATATGAAAATTCGTCTTTTGGCGATTGAAAGTTAATCCAATTTTGCAGAAAAGTTCCTTTTTTTAAATTAATCTCTGGGTGATAATATGACTATTTTGTTGAAAATTTCATTGTTGCATTGAAAATTAATTTTTTGACTGAAAATTTAACTAATTGAGTTACAAATTTATGTATTTTGTTCAAATATTTTGTTGAAAATATATCTTTTTTATTTCAAAATTTATGTATTTTGTCTAAATTTTTTTTGAATGAAAGTTGTACTATTTTGTGAAAAAATGTATTTTTCGTTGAAAATTTAAATATTTTTTTTAAATTTGTTTTTTTGTTGCAAGCTAATTTTTTTATTCAAAATTCGTCTCTTGGTAGAAATTAGATCTGTTTGTTGTTCAACTATTACATTTCTTATTCTGAATTTATCTTCATAAGATGAAAATTCAACTATTATTTTTAAATTTAATTATTTTATTAAAAATTTATATTTTAATTGTTGAAAATTTATGTATTTTGTTGAAAATTCGTCTTTCTGAGATAGAATTTTGCAGAAAATTTACTTTTTGTTGAAAATTAATCTCTCTCTTTGATAATTGTGGGAAATTCAACTATTAACATTTTAATTGTTTTGTTAAAAATTTGTTTTATCGCTAAGATTTTTTTTGAACTAAAAGTTAAATAAATTTGGTAAAAAATTTACATTTCCTTGATAATTTTATTATTTTATTAGAAATGTATTTTTGTTATTAAACATTCATTTTTTACAAAAAATTGAACTTTAGACTATTTTTAATTGAAATTTTTTTTAGTTTAAAATTCGTTTTTTTTGTTGGAATTTTAGTTTAGAACACTCTCTTTTTTAGTTAATAATTTATGTATCTTGTTGGAAATTCATCTTTTTAGATTGAAAGTTAAACTATTTTGTCGGAAAATTTACTTTTCGTGGATAATAAATCTGTTTGGTTGAAAATTGGACTTTTTTTAAGTTACTTTTTTTTTAAATTCATTTTTCTACACAAAATTTAACTATTCCATTTTGAGCTTAAAATATATATTTTTTTAGTTGAAAATTCGTTTCTTTTGTATGTAGAAAATTGTTATTGTTTTTTTAAGTATAAAATATTAATTTTTTTTGTTGATAATTCATTTTTGGTTGGAAATTTAACTGTTTTGTTGAGATTGGAAGTTAAACTATTTTGGATTTATTTGTCGTTAAAAATTAATCTCTTTGGTTAAAGATTGAACTAATTGTTGAAAAATAGTTTTTTGTTGTTGAAAACCCATTTTTCAATATAAATCTGATTTTTAAATTTTCGGTTAAAAATTTGTCTTTTTTAATTGAAAACTAATGTATTTTGTTGCAAACTCGTCTCTTTTGGTAAAAATTTTATCTGATTTTGTTAAACATGCATCTATTAGATTTTTTGTAGAAAATTTATCTTTATAAGTTGAAAATTCGACTTTTTTTTTTAAATTTATTTTTTGTTGAAAAATCTGCTCTTTTACTTTAAAGTTCAATAATTTATTGAATATATAACTACTTTTTTCAAAATTAATATTGATGTTTTTGTAAATTCGACAACTGTTTTATTTAAAATTCGACTTTTTCTCTTGAAAATTCAAGTATTCAATATTAAATTTAATTGAAAATTCGTTTGTTAGCAAAAAATTATTCTTTTAAATTAAAAATGTAAATATTACAATTTTTATTGAAAATTCATTTTTTTTTAATTCAACTGTGTTCTAAAAAAGTTCAATTTCGAAAGAAAATATATTATAATGAAAAATTGGTCAGCGAAAGTTAGTGAAATTTGAAAATGTAATTTGCGGCAACCATGATATAATATTCTTGTTAGTAATTTATTTTCCCTATACACGAATATATTTTTAATTATAAATTTTAATGTGTAATTGAAAATTTAGCAATTTTTCAAAAACTTCTTTTTGGTTGAAAATTCAACTGTTTTTTAACAATTCGTCTTTTTGAATTGAAAATTAAACTATTTTAATATAGAATTTTTGTACTTATAATATAACTATTCCTTTTCTGATTTAAAATTCATATTTTTCAGTTCAAAATTCAACTATTTGTCCAAAAATTCTACTTTTTCGGTAGAAAATTAATCTTTTTAAATAAAATTTGGTTTATTTGTTTTTAAAGATCTATCTCTTTTGGTAGAAATTCAAGTTTTTTTTTGCTAAAAATGCAACTATTACTTTATTTGTTGAGAATTCATATTTATAGGTTGAAAATTTAACAATTTTGTGAAAATTCGTTTTTTTTAAATATTGACTATAACAGTTTTATCTTTGTCTTTTAAATTTAAATTTAAATTTAAATTAATCTTGTTTGCTTGAAATGACCTCTTTTTGGTTAAAAGTATAATTGCTTAGCTGAAAATTAACTTTTTTGTTATAAATTCATATTTTCGAGTTAAAAATTCGTCTTTTATCTTAAAAGTTTAACCATTTTTTTTACTTGACTAAAAAATCGTTTTTTGTTGAAAATGATTTTTTTTTCTTTTTGTCTCTTTTGATAGAAATTTCATCTGTTTTTATTAAACAAGCAAATATTACATTTTCTGTTAAAAATTTAGCTGTATTGGATAAAAATTGTTCATTTTTTAATTTATATCTTTTGGTAGAAAGTTAATCTTGGATGAAAATTACTTTTTTTAATTGAAAATAAATCTTTTGCATTTATTGGTTAATAATTTATCTTGTTTGTTAGAAATTCAACTACTTTTTTGATAATTCGTTTTTTTTTTTGTTTAAAAATTAATCTGTTTAAAAAAAAATGTTATCTCCTTTGAATAAAAATACAACTGCTTGGTTGAAAACCACTTTTTTAAAAGATTATTTTTCAGCTTGATTTATCATTTTATTTTAAAATTCATCTCTTTGGTTGAAAATCTGACTATTTTATTAAAAATTCTTTTTTTTTTAATTCTTTTTTTTTACTGAAAATTTATCTTTTTACTTTGAAGATTTAATTAATTGTTAAAATATTAATTTATTTTGATGACAATTTGATATTTTTTAGTTATAATATTTTCTGGTTACAAATTCAAATATTTTGGCAGAAAATTAACTTTTTGTTGTAAGTTCATATTTTTTATTTGAAAATTAATCTATTTTAACACAAATTGTCTATTTTTTTAATAAAAATGCTACTCCTTGGTTGAAAACCACTTTGTTAAAAAGATTATTTTCTTGCTTTTATTTTTATCTTGATTCATCCTTTTATTTGAAAATTCGTTTGTTTTTATTGGAAAACTCATCAATTTTATTAAAAACTTGATTATTTTGATGAAAATAGTTCTTTTTGTTTTTAAAAATTCATTTTTTTTACTGAAAATTTATCTTTTTACTTTAAAAATGTAATGAATTGTTTGAATATTTATGCGTTTTGTTGACAATTGATCTTTATTAGTTATAATATTTTCGGTCTGAAAATTGATCTATTTTGGCAGAAAATTAACTAGTTTTATTAAAATTCGTCTTTTTGGTTTAAAATTGAAATTTGATATTTTTTATTTGAAAATTAATTTTTTATACTCAAGGTGTTACTTTTTTATTTTTTGTTTAAAATTTAATTTTTTTTTTTAGTCAAAAACTCAATTATTTGTTCAGAAATTCATATATTTTGTTGAAAATTCGTCTGTTTTTCTTAGTTTTTGAAAATTCATTTTTTTATACTAAAACTTAAACTTGGCTATTTCTGGTTTATAATTTACCTTTTTTAGTTGAAAATTAAATTATTTATTGGAAAATTCGTCTGTTTTGGTAAAAATTAATCTTCTTGATTTAAACTTTCCTCTTTTTTTTAATTTAAATTTTAAAAAGCTAAAATTTTTATAAGATTTTTAACATACAGGATAGGAAATAATTACAATCTCGTATAACAATAGTATATTTATTGTACAAAAGTTATTTTTAATATTTAATAACAATAATAACTTAATTTAATTACATTTCTCTATTCTAAGTACAAAAACTAGTGCCTCTCACTAGCATCCATTCATTTCGCAAAAATCTGCACAGGAAGCACACAATCAAACTGTAAAGGAACAATAAATTAATATAAAAAATTATTCAAATTAGGCCCTCCCCTCACTTCATTCTTTAATTCCCCTCCCTTCCCGTACATCTTCCTCCTGCAGTTCCCCCTTTTACTCAATTCCTCTCCCCTACTAACCCTCACTTCCTCTAGTTTTCCCTTCTCCTATTTCCCCTACTTCTTCTCTACTACGCTTCCCCTCACTTTATCCTTCACTTGCCCTACCTCCTTCCTCCTCTGGTTACCCCTTTCATTCATTCTCCGAACAACGCTCCCCTTTCCCTACTTCCCTTCCCCACCCATCACTTTCTCTCCTCTACTCAACCGTACTACCCTACTACCCCACCCTCATTTCCCCTCACTTCCTCTAGTTTCCCCTCACCTCACTTCCCCTACTTCATCTCCCATCATTTCCTAACTTTTTCCTTAACTTCCTATACTTTTACTCTCCTCTCTTACTTATTCTTCCCTAATTCTCCTCCTCTCAATTCCCCAACTAAAGCTCCCCTTCCCCTATTTCCCTTTCCATCCCTAAACAAACGCACAACCCTACTCTACCCAACCCTGATTTATACCTACTTCCTCTACTTACCCTCCCAAAATGTCCCCATCCTACATTTCCCCTAATTCCTCTACCATCTTCCCTCATATTTCTCCTTCCCTATTTCTCTCCTTTGCTTCACCTCCCTTAATACTCCTTTACTTCCCCTACTCCTTAATTCCCAATCTCAACACTCCCCTCCCCCTACTTCTCTCCCCACCTATCACTTTCCCTCCCCTAATAAATAGCACTAACCTACTACCGCACCTTGCTCTCGCTTCTCTACTTCCACTAACCCTCCCCACATTTCCCCTGACTTCATCCAGTTTTCCCACCCCTCACTTCCCCTCCTGTAATTTCCCCTAACTTCCTCTAGTTTTCACTTCCTTAATTTTATCTACTTTCCGTCTTATCATTTCCCCACATTTCCTCTAGTTTCCCGCCCTTAATTTCCCCTACTTCCCGTATTATCATTTCCCCACATTTCCTCTAGTTTCCCTCCCTTCATTTCCCCTACTTCACCTCTCATCATTTCCCCACATTTCTTCTAGTTTTCCATCCCTTCATTTCCCCTAATTCCCCTCTTATCATTTTCTCTAGCTTTTCCTCCCTGAATTTCCTCTACTTCACCTCTTATAATTTCCCCACATTTCTCGTGTCTTTATTTCCCCTATTTCCCCTCCTATAATTTCCTCTAGTTTCCCTCCCTTAATTTCCCCTACTTTACCTCTTTATCATTTCTCCACATTTCCTCTAGCTTTTCCTCCCTGAATTTCCTCTACTTCCCATAATAAAATTTCCCCTAACTTCCTCTAGTTTTCCCTCACTTAATTTCCCCTACTTCCCCTATTATAATTTCCCCACATTTCCTCTCTTATAATTTCACCTAACTTCCTCTACTTTTCCCTCCCTTCGTTTGCCCTACTGTCCCTGTTATAATTTCCTCTAGTTTACCTCCCTTCATTTCCCCTACTTCACCTCTTATCATTTCCCCACATTTCCTCTAGCTTCTCTCCCTTCATTTTCCCTACTTTCGCTCTTATCACTTCTCCACATTTCCTCTAGCTTTTCCTCCTAAATTTCCTCTATTTCCCCTCTTATAATTTCCCGTAACTTCCTCTAGTTTCCCTCCCTTCATTTCCCATACTTCCCTCTTATCTGTTTCTCTAGCTTTTTCTCCCTGACTTTCATCGACTTTCTCTCTTATAATTTCCCCCAACTTCCTCTAGTTTTCCCTCCCTTTATTCCCCCTACTTCCCCTTTTATAATTTCCCCTAACTTCTTCTAGTTTTGCCTCCCTTAATTTCCCCTACTACTCTCTCTTCCCTAGTTCTGCTTCCCTCACTTCACCCTTCGCTTCCCCATACTCCTAATTTTCCCTACTTCCCCACCCCTCATTCATAACTAGGGCAGGAGAAGTGGGAGAGGAAGTGTAGAGAAATAATAAGAGGCGTGGTAAAGGAAATGAAGGTTGGGAAGTCTAGAGGAAGTTAGGGGAAATGTGGGGAGGGTTAGTGGAGTAAGAGAAGGGAAAGCAGGGTGATGCGGTTGAGTTACAAAAAAAAACCTGAATCAGTTTTTTATAAATTTATAATTCTCCTCCAGAATGAGGTGCTTTTTTGTATTTTTTATTGTTCCAAGTCCTCTTGTTGTCTCCACAATGACAAGCTGATTTTTGAGCATCCATGTAACTTTTACACCCTAGGGCTGTCGTGCCAGTGAAGAGCATTTTTGCAGCTGCTTTACAAGTATTAACAATTGTTACGCCCGTAGATTTGTAACCTTCGCAATATTTGTACAAGCATCTTTTAAAATCTAAATCACACTTTTCCTTATCGGAATTACAGGTATCGTAACAGATATCGTGGACGTCGCAACATTTCGTCATTGCCGCGAGGGGAAGATATTCGTGACTTATCTGCAAAAAAGTTCTTATATTTTCAAAACATATAATTAAGGGGTAGTGATTATTACATTTTCTAAACATGGGCGGCGACTTGCGATTATGTGGACTATCGTTTTAGAAAATTTTGAATTTCAACGTGCGGAAAAAATTTCAATTTCCTTGTATTGAGCTACAAATCTCTATGGCTCTAGAAATTTATTTTTTCTTTTAAAAAATTTTTTTTTTTTTTTTACAACACAAACTTCCCAGCAAATAGTCGAAATTTTAATTAAAAATCGAATAGTTAAATTTTTTACGAGTTGTCAATAAAAAAATATTTTTTATACAAATAGTTGAATCTTCATTTAAAAAAGATTAATTGTCTAATCAAACAGTTGAATTTTCAACAAAAAACATACATTTTCAACCAAAAATGGAATAAATATATTTTCAAATACTAACTAATTTTTAACAACAAAAAAAAAGAAATTTCTACAAAATAGTTCATTTTCTACTAAGGCAACAAATTTTCATCTAAAAAAGATCAATTCAAATTTCACAAAAAAATTGTTTAATTTTCAACCACATTGTTGTATTTTCATAAAAGTGGTTCAGTTTTTAATCAATAAGATTATTTTTCAAGCAAGAATCTTAACTTTCTAACAAAAAACAAAATTTTAATCAAATACAATGAATTTTCAATTAAGAAAAATTAATGTTTACTAAAAATGAACTGGTTAAATTCTCAGTTAAAAACTGCATAAAAAAAATTAATTTTTAAAAAATTTCAACAACAAAAAATGAATTTTTAACAAAATACATAAATTTTTAACCAAATAGTTGAATATTCAACTAAAAAAAAATTGCAATTAGTTTTCAGTTAGAAAAATAAATGTTCAACAACAACAAACTTTTCAACAAAAATTAAATCTTACACCAAAATATTTTTATTTTTTTAAACAAATTGTTGAATTTTCAAAAAAGTAGTTTAGTTTTTAACGAACAAGATGAATTTTCCACCAAAAAACAAAATTTCAATACAATAAAAAAATTTGCAATTTTTACCAAAAATGAACTGGTTAAATTTTCAGTAAAAAAAAAAGCAATTTGTAACAAAAAAGAAAATAATTTTCAAGAGAATATTTCAATTTTTAAGAAATCATTTTCAACTAAAATTAGGAATCTTAGAATAGTGAGCTCCATGTTTAACAACGTACTTTAACTTTCAGTTGAATTTTCAACTAAAAATGGTACATTTTTAGTTAAAATAAAGTCATTTTTTACAACAAACTTAAAAAAAATTAACAAAAAAGATGAGTTTATAAAAAAATACATACATTTTTAATTAAATATTTAAAAATAAATGTTTAACAAAACAAAAATTTCAACCAAAATTAAATTTTCAACCAGATTGTTGAATTGTCCAAAAAGTATTTTAGTTCTCAATCAATAAGATTATTTTTCAAGCAAGAATCTTAATTTTCTAACAAAAAATCAAATTTCAATCACATACAATGAATTTCCAATTAAGATAAATCAGTGTTTACCAAAAATGAACTGGTTAAATTTTTAGTTAAAAACTTAATTTTTTTACTCAAAAGAAATGATTTTTAAAAAAAATTCTACAAAAAAATAAATTTTTAACAAATTACATACATTTTCAACTAAAAAAAAATTGCAATTAATTTTTATATAGAAAATTAAATGTTCATCAACAACAAAATTTTCAACCAAAATTAAATATTTCACCAAATTTTTTTTATTTTGAAACAAATTGTTGAATTTTCAAAAAAGTTGTTTAGTTTTTAATGAACAAGATGAATTTTATACAAAAAAACAAAATTACAATAAAATAAATAAATTTTCAATTAAGAAAAACCATTTTTCACCAAAAATGAACTGGTTAAATTTTCAGTTAAAAAATGCAATTATTAACAAAAAAAGAAAAAAAATTTTAAGAGAATAGTTCAAGTTTTAATAAATCATTTTCAACTAAAATTAGGAATCTTAGAACAGTAAGCTCCATTTTTAACAAAGTACTTCAACCTTCAGTTGAATTTTCAACTAAAAAAGGTAAACCTTCAGTTCAAAGAAAGTCATTTTTTACAATAAACTTAAAAAAAAAATGATAACAAAAAAGACGAATTTTTAACAAAATACATACATTTTTAATTAAATATTTAAATTTTTAACTGAAGAATATAAATTTACAATGAAAAATAGAATAATTAAATTTTCAGTTAGAAACGTAAATGTTTAACAAAACAAAAATTTCAACCAAAATTAAATTTTCAACCAGATTGTTGAATTGTCCAAAAAGTATTTTAGTTCTCAATCAATAAGATTATTTTTCAAGCAACAATCTTAATTTTCTGAAAATAAAAAACAAAATTTCAATCAAATACAATGAATTTTCAATTAAGAAAAATCAATGTTTACCAAAAATGAACTGGTTAAATTTTCAGTTAAAAACTTCATTTTTGGACTCAAAAGAAATTAATTTTTTTTTTAAATTTCAACAAAAAAATGAATTTTTAACAAAATCCATGAATTTCCAACTAATATTCAACTAAAAAAAATTGCAATTAATTTTCAGTTAAAAAAATAAATGTTCAACAAAAACAAAATTTTCAACCAAAATTAAATATTTCACCAAATTATTTTTATTTTCAAAAAAATTGTCGAATTTTCACAAAAGTGGTTTAGTTTTTAATGAACAAAATGATTTTTATACCAAAAAACAAAATTTCAATAAAATAAATAAATTTTTAATTAAGAAAAATCAATTTCAATTTTTAATAAATCATTTTCAACTAAAATTAGGAATCTTCGAACAGTGAGCTCTATTTTCAACAAAGTACTTTAATTTTCGGTTAAATTTTCAACCAAAAAAGGTAAATTTTTAGTTAAAAGAAAGACAGTTTTACAACAAAATTTTTTTTAAATAAATTTTTTAAACAAAAAAGATGAATTTATTACAAAATACATACATTTTTAATTAAATAGTTGAATTTAAAACTTAAAAAATATAAATTTACAATTAAAAATGGAATAATTAAATTTTTAGTTAGAAAAATAAAAATGTTAACAAAAAAATAATTTCAACCAAAATTAAATTTTCTACCAGATTGTTGAACATTTCAAAGAGTAGTTAAGTTCTCAATCAAAGAGATGAATTTTCAAACAAGAATCTAAATTTTCTACAAAAAAAAACAAAATTTTAATCAAATAAATAAATTTTCAATTAAGAAAAACCAATTTTCACCAAAAATGAACTGATTAAATTTTTTATTAAAAAAAGCAATTATTAACAAAAAAGAAAATAATTTTCAAAAGAATAGTTCAATTTTAAATAAATCAATTTCAACTAAAATTAGGAATTTTAGAACAGTGAGCTCCATTTTTAACAAAGTACTTAAATTTCAGTTGAATATTAAAGTAAAAAACGTAAATTTTTAGTTAAAAGAAAGTCAATTTTTACAACAAAATTTTTTAAACAAAAAAGATGCATTTTTAACAAAACATACACATTTTTTAATTAAATAGTTGAATTTTAACTTAAAAAAATATTAATTCATAATGAAAAATGGAATAATTAAATGTTCAGTTGCAAAAATAAATACTTAACAAAACAAGAATTCCAACCAAAATTAAATTTTTCCACCAGATTGTTGAACTTTCCAAAAAGTAGTTAAGTTCACAATCAAAAAGATGAATTTTTAAAGAAGAATTTAAATTTCCTACCAAAAAAAGATTCAACAAGATACATGAATTTTCAATTAAGAAAAACCAATTTTAATTTTTAAAAAACCTGTTAAAATTTTCAGTTCGAAAAATTAATTATATTAAAAAAAAGAATTTTTAATTAAATGGTTCAATTTTCAACCAACCCATTTTCAACTAAAATCAAGAATCTTCAGTGAAAAAATTAAATTTTCAATCAAGCATTTATTTAATAAATGAAGCATTAATATTTAATGAATATTTATTAATATGTACATATACTAAATTAATATATTTATTAAGTAATTATTAATAATAAATAATTACTAAATAAAGTAATTGAATTATTACCTAAAAAATAAATTATCAACTAAAAAAGGATTATTAAAATTTTTAGTTAAAAAAAATTAATTATTAAA
>JAAAKG020073897.1:0-10278 GCA_010014905.2 Druon quercuslanigerum
AAAGAAATCCCAAAACCTTAATTGATAAAGAAATCAAAAAATCTTAATTGAAAAATAAATCTAAAAATCTAAATTGAAAAAGAAATCTAAAAATTTGAATAGAAAAAGAAATCCAAAAATCATGATAGAAAAAGAAATCTAAAAATTTAAATTGAAAAAGAAATAAAAAAATCTAAATTTAAAAAAAAAGAAGTCAAAAAATCTGAATTGAAAAAGAAATCCAAAAATCTAGATTGAAAAAGAAATGCACAAATCCTAATTAAAAAAGAAATAAATAAAACCTAAATTGAAAAAGAAATCTAAAAATCGAAATTGAAAAAGAAATAGAAAAATCCAAACTGAAAAAGAAAATCTCACCTCAAATATTTCTGGATCAATATAATCAGCGATATTGTGACCCTCCCACATTTCTGGGATAATATCAAACTTCTGGTCCCCTTCGATATCATAATTCTTTTTCAGATCGAGAACATAATCGTCTCCCAATTCCTCCTCGATCTCGCGCTCCAACTTCCGTTTCCGTTCAGCCTTGGCAACGGATTCTTGCTTCTTTTTGAGTACAGCTTCCGGGATACAAGGAGCACGAACTTTGTTGTCTCTCGGAGTCGGCTGAGCAACGTGCAGACGATTCAAGAGCCCTTCGACCTAAAATTTAAAACAAATAACAAATTTAACATTATAATAATAATATTTAATTCGATATAAAACTCAGATTTTAAGTAAAAATATATTTAATTTTTAATAAACAGGGTAAGATCAAAGAAAAAAAATGCCTGGTCATTTATGGTTTCAAAACATTTTTCACGGTCAATAAAATTTAAAAGAATCAAAGCCTAAAGCTAAAATTTTACTCAAAGTACTCAAAGTGGAACTCTTGATTTTTAAATAAATTAAATTAATTTAAACTTAAGAATTTAGATTTTTTAACTTTTATAAATTCAAACTAAAAATTCAAAATCATATCATTTTCAGCAATTTTAAGCTAAAACCATTAAAAATGGAACGATTGCATTTTTTTCTAAACTAAACACTTTTTAAATTAAAAGCTACATTATTTTTATTTTAAATAGTTTCAAAATCTTTCAAATTTTTTAGAATCTTTAAATATGTACATGTTGCTTTACATTTTTTCAAATTTTAAATTATTTAAAAAATTTTTTCACAACTCGAATTCGAATTTTTTCTAAATTTTTTGTTTAATCCTGCCAAATAAAAAAAAAATCCTTAAAATGTTCCACATTCTTTTTTGAGAATTTTGCGCAACTTTCTAAATCTTTTTAAATATTCTCTTCAATCGAAATTTTTAAACAAAAAAATAATTTTCAATTTTCTTAGGAAAATTTTTTTATTCTTCTGAAGTCTTTCAAAAAGCTTGTAAATTTTTTGTTCGAAATCTGCTAAAATCTTTATATTTGGTTTTAAAATTTACATTTTCAGTTTAAAAAATTAATTTTTAACCAATGAGATGAATTTTTGACTAAAGTGATGAACTCTTAGCCAGAAAAATTAATGTTTACAACCAAAAAGATGATTTTTCAACGAGGAAGATTAATTTCCACCAAAGAAGACGAATTGAAAACTAAAAAAGATAATTTTACAAACAAAAATGCATTAGTTAGATTTTTTGTTTAAAAAAATTAATGTTCATCCAAAGGGATGAATGCTTCACTAAAATAATAAAATATTGAAGTGAAATAATTTTTTTTTCAGTTCAGAGAAGATTAATTTTTAAACAAAAAACAATAAATGTAACGTAACAGTGCAAGTCTCAACTGGAATAATTCAATTTTCAGTAAAAAAGTTTAATTCCAGCCAAAGAAAAAACGTATTTCCAGAAAAATAGCTTATTTTTAAACCACAGCGGTAAATTTCCAATTAAAATGATGGATTTTAAACAAAAAAATTAATTTGTTACAAAAGTTGGGTTTCAACCAAATAATTAAATTTTAATTTCAAACAAAAGATGAGTTTTTAACGAAAAATGTAGTTGATATTCTAACAAAAAATTAACTTTTAATCTAAAACTATTAAATTCAACTAAAAAATCGAACTTTTCATCATGAGTTTAAGTTTCAACTAAGAAAATTTTTTGAGCCAAGAGAGAAAAAAATGCAAACAAAACTATTCAATTTTCAACCATCTTTTAAAATTATTCGAATTTTTCCTAAATTTTTTTAAAATCCTGCCAAATAAAAAAAAATCCTTAAACTGTTCCAGCTTCATTTTTGAAATTTTTTTAAATCTTTCTAAATATTTTTAAATATTCTACTGAAATCTTTCTTTTCAAATTAAAAAAATTTTATTCTTCTGAAGCCTTTCAAACTTCTTAAAAACCTTTTAAAGTTTTTAATAAAAATCTACCAAAATCTATATTTTTAGTTTTAAAATGTACATTTTCAGTTTAAAAAAATTAACTTTAAACCTGAGAGATGAATTTTCAACTAAAATTATGAATGTTTAACTAAAATGATGAAATATTCAAGTGGAATAATTATATTTTTAGTTTAAAGAAGATTAATTTTAACAAAAAATTACCGTAACAGTCTTTTAAAATGATTCGAATTTTTCCTACAATTTTTTTTTAATCCGTTCAAATTAAAAAAAAATTTCTTAAAAGTTCCACATTCATTTTCAATAAGTTTTTACACCTTTCTAAATCTTTTTCAATTGTCTTAGGAAACTTTTTTTTTTCTTCTGAGGCCTTTTAAACTTCTTGAAAACCTTCTAAATTTGTTGTTCGAAATCTGCAAAAATCTATATTTTGTTTTAAAATTTACATTTTCAGTTTAAAAAAATTAATTTTTAACCTGAGAGATGAATTTTCTACTAAAAGTATGAATGTTCAACTAAAATGATGAAATATTTAAGTGGAATAATTATATTTTCAGTTTAAAGAAGATTAATTTAAATAAAAAAATAACGTAACAGTCTTTTAAAAGATTCGAATTTTTCCTAAAATTTTTTTAATCCGGTCAAGTAAAAAAAATCCTTAAAATGTTCCACATTTACTTTTGACACTTTATTTAATCTTTCTAAATATTTTCAAATATTCTCTTGAAATATTTTTTTTTCAAACTCAAAAATTATTTTCAATTTTCTTAGGAAATGTTTTTTATTCTTCTGATGCCTTTCAAATTTCTTAAAAACCTTGTAAAGTTTTTGTTCGAAATCTGCCAAAATCTATATTTTTAGTTTCAAAATTTACATTTTCTGTTTAAAAAAAAATTAATTTCCAACAAAAGAGACGAATTTTGAACTAAAATTATGAATGTTTAACTAAAATGATGAAATATTCAAGTGGAATAATTATATTTTCAGTTTAAAGAAGATTAATTTAAATAAAAAAATAACGTAACAGTCTTTTAAAATGATTCAATTTTTTTCTACAGTTTTTTTTAATCCGGTCAAGTGAAAAAAATGTCTTAAAAAGTTCCACATTCATTTTCGATAATTTTTTACACCTTTCTAAACCTTCTTAAATATTGTCTTCAACAGAAATTTTCAAACAAAAAAAATCATTTTCAATTTTCTTAGGATTTTTTTTTATTCTTCTGGAGCCTTTCAAACTTCTTAAAAAGCTTCTAAATTTTTTGTTAAATTATTTGAAATTAAATAAAATTTGTAATAAATTTTGAATTTTTTTCAAACTTGTAAATATCTCTTTAACTTACTGGATTTTTTTTAAATAACAGGAGTTCAATTGTTTTGTTTAGTTCTGAATATTTAATTTATAATTAATAATTTTTAATGAACGTCAGATATTTATAAATATCAAGTAATTGTTCTTTTTCTTAATTAAAAAATTTAAAATTAAATGATTTAAAGATGGAATATTTTAGACTGAAATAATATTTAAAATTTATTACAAGACTTCATACTATTTTGAAGATATTAAAAAACTTTAAATAGTTATAAAATTTTAATTGAGTTTATATTTGCTTCACTAATAAGACTTTCCAATTGAAACAGTTGAATTTTTAACGTTAAAATCTGGAAATTCTAAAAGTGTGAACTGATTCCGAATCGTCTTCTAAAATCAATGATTATTCACTTATTAAATCCTTAATTACAATTTATTCTTAAAAATCAATGATTAATTTATATTTACAGTTAATCAAATAAACTTTTTTTCTTCAAAATCTTCGATTTTAAACGCTTCTAAATTTAATTGTTTCAGTCTGTGAAACAGCATTTTAAAATCCTTTTAAATTAAAAATATAAAATGGAAATTTTTTTAAGTGAAATATTTTAGAATTACGTATTCTAAACTGAATGATACCATAATTAAAGAAGTTAAAAATTTAACTAATTATTTAAAAAATTGTTGAAATTAAAGATGACAGATTTTTTTTCTAAAAAATTTATAAAATTCCCGTTCAAAAAATAAATTCACTGTCAAGAGAGTTAAGTTTTTTAAAACTATTTGTCGAATGTTTCAGAAAATAGTTTACTTTGAAACTCAATAAGATAAATTTCAACAAAAAAAAAATTATTGATCAAGAAAGATGAATTTTGAACCAAGCAGTTGAATTTTTCACCCGCAAAGATGAATTTTCAACCAAATGATTGAATTCTCAATAAAAAAATTAAATGTTAAACAAAATTAATTCAATTTCCAACCTCATATTAAAAATATCTTTCCAAAAACACGAGTTTTTTAGAAGATAGTCGAATTATCAAAAAAAAAATTAGTTTTTAGCCAAGAAAAATCAGTTTTCAATACAAAAATATTACTTTTTTACCATAAAAGACGAATTTTTAAACCCAAAAGACGAGTTTTTAACAAAAGAAAAATATTTCAACATCAAAATGTGACATTAACAAAATAGTTGAATTTTTTAACAAATAGTTTAGTTTCGAACCAAATGTTCGAATTTTGAAACAAGAAATATTAAACTTCAACCAAACATAGTTACATTTTCAACCAAATAGTTAAGTTTTCAAGCAAAATAAACCAATTTTGTAGACAGTTGAAACATGTAATAGTGGATAAAAATAAACAAAAAAAGATTTAAACTTTAAATTAAAACCAGTCACAATTCAACCAAAAATGACAAATTTTTAATTAAAAAAGATCATTCTTCAGCCAAAGAGATGAATTTTGATATGAAAAAATGGAAGATTTTACAGCTAGAAAAAATCAATTCTCTATCAAAATAATTGATTTAAATACAAAGTAGTTCAATTTTCATCCCAAAAAAGGGATAAATTTGCATTCAAAGAAAATGAACTTTGTACAAGAACGAGGAACTTTTAACTATAAATGATAATTCTTTAACGACAAAAAAAGGAGTTTTTAACAGCAGTTCAACTTTCAACAAAGTTGCTAAATTTTTAACCAAAAAATATAAATTCTCATCAAAACATATAATAGTTGATATATTTTAACGAAATTGGACGAATTTTTAACAAAACTGAGTCATTTTCAACCTAATAGTTGAATTTTTAACTAGAAAATATTAATTTACATTAAAAATGATCAATTTTTAACCAAAGAAAACGCACTTGAAAATAAAATAATGAATTTTCAATCAAAAAAATGAATGTTTGATAAATTAGATTAGCTTTCAACCAAGTGAGGAATTTTCAACAAGATTGATGAATCTTAAACCAGAATTATTAATTTTTTAATAATAAGTTCAAGTTTTAACCAAGTAGTTAAATTTTCATCCAAAAAATATTCATTCTCCGCAAGAAAAGTAATAAATGATATTTAAACCCAGTAATATTTAAATTAAAATAAAAAACAGTTTAATTCAACCAAAAAGTACGCATTTTTTAAAAAAAAGTAGCATTTTGAAGCAAAACAGATTAATTTTTAAACAAGTAGTTGCATTTTTAACCAAAAAGATGAATTTCGTAAATAAAAGTTAACATTAAATTTATTTTTAATCAAGAAATATTACCGAAAAAGGTTACTTTTTAACAAAATAAACGAATGTTAAACAAAATAATTCAATTTTCTATGAAAAGACGAATTTTCTTTTCTAGTTAATTTTTTTAACAAAAAATATTCTAATTACAAATAAAAAACAGTTAAATTCAAACAAAAAATATGAAATTTCAACAAAATAGTTTAATTCTCAAACAAACAGATTAATTTGCAACAAAATAGTTGAATTTTTAAACAAGTTCATTTCCAACAAAGAAGATTAATTTTCTATCAATGAAGAACTTTTGGTTTATATTTTCAACAAAAAACATGCATTTTTACCAAAAGAAAATATCAATTTTCGACTAAAATTATGGATGTTCAAAAAACCAAAAAAGGATGTTAAAAAATATTTATATTTTCAACCAGAGATGCATTTTTCACAAAAATCATAAATCTTTAACCAAAAACATACATTTTTAACAAATTAGTTAAAGGTTCAACGAAGAACTTTATTTTTTTTTACCAAAAAATATGATTTCTGAACTAAAAATGTAATAGTTCATATTTCAATCCATAAATATTTAAATTAAAATAAAAAACAGGTGAATTCAACCAAAAAGTACGCATTTTTAAGAAAATATTAGCATTTTGAAGCAAAACAGATTAATTTTTAAAAAAATAGCTTCATTTTTAACCAAAATTTTGTGAATAAAAATTGAATTTTGAACGCCAAATTCATTTTTAATAAAGAACGATTACTAAAAAAAGATTACTTTTTAACAGAATAAATGAATCTTCAAACAGAATCTATCAAACAGTTCAACCACCTAAAACATTAATCAAATTCAAAATAAAAAACAGTTACATTCAAACAAAAAATATGAAATTTCAACAAAAGAGTTTAATTATCAACCAAACAGCTTAATTTGCAACAAAATATTTGCATATTTTAACAAAACTGGTTCATTTCCAACAAAGAAGATTAATTTTCTTTCCATAAAGAAATTTTTGTCTATATTTTCAACAAAAAAAATACATTTTCAACTAGAAAATATCGATTTTTGATTAAATTTATGGATATTAAGATTAATTTTTCACTAAAATGATAAATATTTAACTAAAAACATGAATTTTTAAAAAATTAGTTAAAATTTAAACGAAGAACTCTATTTTTTTACCAAAAAATATGAATTCAAAACTGAAAATGTAATAGTTGATATTTCAATCCATAAATATTTCAATTAAAATAAAAAACAGGTAAATTCAACCAAAAAGTACGAATTTTGAAGAAAATAGTTGCATTTTCAAGGAAAGCAGATTAATTTTTAAAGAAATAGTTGCATTTTTAACCAAAAAGACGAATTTCGTATATAAAAATTGAATTTTGCACGCCAAATTCATTTTTAATAAAGAACGATTACCAAAAAAAGTTTTCTCTTCAACAGAATAAATAAATCTTCAGCAAAATAATTCTATCAAACAGTTCAACCAAATAAAAAATTAAATTTCAACCAATGAGTTTAATTTTTGAAGAAAAAATATGAAATTTCAACAAAATAGTTTAATTCTCAAACAAACAGCTTAATTTGCAACAAAATAGTTGCATTTTTTAACAATAATGGTTCATTTCCAACAAAGAAGATTAAATTTCTTTCCATAAAGAAATTTTTGTCTATATTTTCAACAAAACACATACATTTTTAACTAGAAAATATCAATTTTCGACCAAATTTATGGATATTAAGATGAATTTTTCACTAAAATAATGAATCTTTAACCAAAAACATGAATTCTTGAGAAATTAGTTAAAGTTTCAACGAAGAACTGCAGTTCTTTACTAAAAAATACGATTTCTAAGCAGTAAATCTAATAGTTGATATTTAAATCCAGATAGAGCTTAATTAAAAATAAAAAACAGTTTAATTAAATCAAAAATACGAATTTTCAAACAAAAAGTTGCACTTTTAACCAAAAAGGAAGAAATGTATATCAAAATAGTTGAATATTTAACCAAAAAACAGTTAAATTTTGGATTAAATACAGTCTCCAGCGATTCTTAATAACGAAATTCAAGGTCTTTTTGCAGGATTTCCAGATCAAGAAGTCGACATTTTCCCGTTCTCCTTTTTTTCATATCAAATAATTAAATAACAGTTTGTTATAGATGTAAATAATGAGCCATTTCATTTTTTGCTGGTCAACAATTTAAAAAAAGCAGCACCATAAATAAACAAATTCTTCTTTTCTTCGAACATAGGCCATCTTTGAAATCTTTGAAATCTTTGTGAAATCTCTGTAAATTCGTTAAAATCTCTGAAAGCAGTTAAAAATATTTGCGAGATCTTTTTCAAAATTTTATAAAATATTTGAAATCCTTAAAATTTGAAATCTTTGAGAAATTTTATTTTTTATTTTTATGAAATCTTCAAAATATTTGTAAAAGCTTTGTTTTAACTTTTTTTTATAAAATCTTCAGTGTTTGTTTAAAATCTTTGAAATGTTTTTAAATATTTAAAATCTGTTTGAAATCTTTGGAATTCTTTTATTCTTTAGATATCTTTACGAAATTTGTATGAAATTATTAAAATATTTGCGAAATCTTTTGTATTCATTTGAAATCATTAAAATATTTTTAATATATGTAAAATCTTTTGAAATCTTTGTAATCTGGGTGAGTAAACCCTTTTTAAATTCTTTAAAATCTTTGAAATATTCAAAATCTTTGTGAATTCGTTAAAATCTTTTGAAGTACTTAAAATATTTCCGAAATCATTGAAATCTGAAATCTTTGTGAAATTTTATTTTTATTTTTATGAAATCTTCAAAATATTTGTGAAAGCATTCTTTTAACTTTGTTATAAAATCTTTCGTGTTTGTTTAAAATCATTGAAATATTTTCAAATTTGTTGAAACCTTTTGAAATTGTTTAAAATCTGTTTTTTTTTCAATCTCTTTGAAATCTTTGGAATTCTTGTATTCTTTAGATATCTTTACGAAATTTGTATGAAATTATTGAAATATTTGTGAAATCTTTTGTATACATTTAAAATTATTTAAATATTTTTAATCTATGTAAAATCTTTTGAAATCTTTGTAATCTGGGTGACTAAACCCTTTTTAAATTCTTTAAAATATATTGAAAGTTTTAAAATCTTTTGCAATGTTCAAAATCATTTTAAATATTTTAAAATTTTCGAAATATTTTGAAACCTTTTAAAATCTTTGGTAATTCTGAAAATGAATTACCATCGAAATTTTCAACTAATATAATAAAGCCTTATTCATTGCAATCAATGAAATAATTGGTAAAGTTAAAAAAAAAAAAACATTTAAATTACTTTTCGCATTTCATTAAAATAACTGCTATAAAAGAAAAAGGAAAATTTAATTGAAGGTTTCCGTGAAAAATTCAAGGGGATCACCAGGTTAAGAATAACAATAAAATAATAGAATTTTGAATTTAGAAAGAATGAACATTAAACCAAAAATAGTTCAGATTTTCTTATTGTGTCAACTATAAATTCAGTTCGCATTTAAACAAAACAAAAAACGAGAAAAAGATGGAAAAAAAGATAAATTATTTTAGAAAAGGGTAAAACAGATGATAGAGAGAAAAAAATGAATTTTGAATTTAGCTTAATAATAATAAAATAATGTACTGAATAAATAAAGAATAAATTATAGAATTGATATAGACTATAATAATTCTAGAATAAATAATGTAACTAATAAAAAAAGTAGCAAGAAACTGATAAATTTACCTTCTTCGTTTTGATTTTCTGATCGACACGATAAGCTAAAAGCCGTTCACAGGCTTCAGTCTTAACTTCCATAACTCCCAAATCAGTGATGGTGCTCATCTCGTAAAGAGGAATATTTGCGTCACCCTCGATATCTTTTAATACAGCTCGTTTCTCCTCTGGCAGATCATCTAAACGTAAAACATCCGCCTTGTTTGCTACCACGAGCAGTGGTTTGTTTACAAAAAGTGGCTTTATCGACTCGAAAAGCTTCACCTGCAATACAAAAATTACTATTCAGGGTGGCGAGTCGGCGGACAATTTCAAATTCCTGGTCAAGTTTTTCCATTTTTCCGGTAAACTAAAAGTAAGAAATTTATATTTAGCGCAAAAGGGCAAACAATTATATTCAATCGACCCAAGAAAGCAAAAAATTGCAAAATAAATTAATTTTTAGATAAAATTATGAATCTTCAACTCGAATAGTGGAATTTTAAACCAAAAAGATCAATTTTCAACTAAAATAATAAATATTTAACTGAAATACATTAACTTTTAACCACAAATATGAATTTTTAAACAATAAGATTAATTTTCAACCAAAAAATACATTTTTTAAAAACAAAATACATTAATTTTAACGAAATTGTTGGATTTTTTTTA
>JAAAKG020073908.1:0-17157 GCA_010014905.2 Druon quercuslanigerum
CCAGATCACTTGATTGCATTATAAATGCATCCGTGACTGATGATATATACCGGGACAGCCCCGTGAAAACTATTCTAGGAATATAAAAATCCAACTCTATACCAAAAATGCCATCGACATGTTCGGCAGCAACCATCTTAAGCCTGTGACAACATTTAAAATGTGAAATTATTCAAGTGCAATTTTTAAGTACAATGATTAAATTGTAATAGCTCAATTATAATGTCTCAATTACAATGTATACACGGAAAAAAATCCAGGTTCAGGGGGGTACCACGTAACCTGGCATCAATGTCATCCGCGCGGATTGGACGCGTATCGGTCCGAAAATGGAACGTGGGACCGATACGTTCTACTAGCTAAACTCGAAAGTTCCCGAGCTCGACTGACTGCGCTCGGACTCCTGTGATACCAGCGTTGGATGGGACGCGATCTTTCTGTGGGATTGCCCTAGTCCCGCAAACGCAGAAGCAGTTTTCTTGATACTGGTACGTTGGGCGTTCGCTTGCCGAATCAAGCTGGTCCGAAGAAAATTGAACTGCCGCAGTTCCATTTTCGGACCGATACACGTCCAGTCCACGCGGACGACGTTGATTCCAGGGTACTTGGTACCCCCCTGCACCCTGATTTTTTTCCGTGTATGTACATTTTAAATGAAATGATTCAAGTTTAATGCTTTAACTTAATGATTTAATTTCAATATATCAACAATAATATTTTAAGTGCAAAAAATTAAGTTCATTGTTTCTATTGTAATGTTTTGATTGTGAAGATTTATTTGTAAGAACATTATGTTAATGTCTTTAATATATGAAGTGCGATGATTAAAGGGCGATATTTCAGGTGTGGTGCTCAAGCGCAATGATTCCAAATATTTTGATCATAATATCTTAATTGTGATACATGAAATGCAGTGATTCAACTGCAATTTTTTAATCTCAAAGTTCAAAGTGGAATTATTCAAGTGCTAGTGCAATGTTTCAATTGTAATGTTTTAAGTGCAATGTTCCAATTGTTATGTTTTCAACAAAATATTTGAGTTGTAACGTTCTTAGTTCAAATATTTAAGTAAAATGACTTAAATTTAATTTCATTTGAATGCATCAAGTGAATTTGCTCCAGTGAAACGTTTTAAATGCAGAGATTTGAGGTGCATGATTCAAACGCAATGATTCAAGTGCTATGTTTGAATTTTTAAAGTTTTAAGTGCAATTATTTAACTGTCATGTTTCAGTTGTATACTGTAAGAGATTTCGGAAATTTGCATTACTTTTTAATTCCGGAAAAATTGACATTTTGCTTGGGGAAAATCATTTTCCCCAAGATTTGAGAAAACATTCCTAAAAATTCTTATAATTCACTAAAAAATTGGGGAAAATTCCCTAAAACTTAGGGTAATTTAAAGGGAAGTTATTAGAATATTCCCTACAATTTAGAGAGTTGAAAAATGCACACTAAATTTAGGGAATCGTTCTAAAACTAAGGTTAGATTTTCCACAATCTTCCACAAATTTTTGTGAATTTTCTCTTTTAAAGTTTGGTACAATTTCTGAAAATTTAGTTATTATTACACAATATCATAGGGAATTTTCTCCACCAAATTTTGGAGAAAATCAATCACTTTTTGGTTAATATTCCTCAAAGATATTTGGACAATCTTCCCTACTAAACTTTGAGAAAAATTCCTTAAAATGTGTGAATATGATTACTCAATTTAAATAATTCAATGTTAATGGCTCAATTACAAAAAGTCAGTTGTGATTTCCAATTTTTATGTTTACATTGTAATCATTTAAATTATTAGTAGTTAGAAAGGCCTAAAGACCTAAAATCACCAAGAACTGATTGCATCTCAATGAAATTACCAATCCACCAGAAGCAGCCTAAAAACCTGACGCCTCGAGCTAAGATTGCAGAATTCAATTTTCCTAATCTGATCTCAGTGATGAAGCTGGAAACTATTTCAATTTGACCAAGATTCATCGACATCGAAATAATGTCCAACTTTTCAGTACTTCATTTTATGCATAACCTCATTTAATTTAGATAAAAAGTACAAACTCCAAGACGTACTGAGTGTCTTAAAATAACAAACTGTCTGCTTTAATCCCGATTTCATTAGGATACCGTTGTTTCCACTTTCGAAACTTTCATAACCCAATGTCTGCTTAACCTTACAGAGAGTGCAATCGATTCTTGTGCGAGATAAAACTTTGCAATAAAAGCTTTCTTAAAGTTTGTAATCAGAGGGAAATGGCGAGCAGGAAGAGAAAAGCAGAAAATGGAAGAAGCATTTTCTATCCTAGGGGCCGAGCAGAATTCTTCCCTCTTGCCTCGTTCAGGCACCTCTTCGCCAGGTGAATCCCAACAAACAGGCAACCAAAACTGCTGCCTGAAAGCGGAAGTTACAACGCAAAGGTTTAGATACGTGCAAGAACTTGCAGAATCGTCGAACCTTCTTGGGGCCAAGTCTGAGCACGACAGTCAACGCATGGAGAATTTTTTTCACCATAATGAGTAACTCAAAATTTAAGTATTCCACTTAAGAGTGAATAATTACCTTTGTTATTTAAAAATTAAACTTTTAAATCAAGAATTTATCTTTCTTAGTTAAAAGTGTAACTATTGATTTCAAAACGGATCTTTGCTGGTACAAATATCAACTAGAAGCATGCTGGTAAATGTAATTTTGTTAAAAATTAAATTATTTTGTTGAAAATTGAACATTTTTGGTTTAAAAAATCGTCTTCTTCTGTAGAAAATTGATCCTTTTTGATTGAAAATTCATGTTTGTTGATAGAAAATTCATATTTCTTGCTTGGCAATTCAATTATTTTGTTGGAAATTAAATTCGTTTAATAAAAATTGAACTTTTTTGTTGAAAATTTAACTTTTTTGTTAAATATGCATTTTTTTGGATGGAAAATTCATCCCTTCTGCTTCTTTCAGGCACTTCTTCGCAAAGTGGATGCCAAGAAACTGGCAACCAAAACTGCTGCCAGAAAGTAGAAGTTACAACGGTTTAGATACGTGCCAAAACTTGCAGAATCGTCGAACCGTCTTGACGCGAGTCTGAGAACGACAGTTAAGGGATGGTGAAAAACTAGGGGCGACGAACCTTTAGGGATCTTCTGATGAAATGATTTCGAGTCGTTGAGAAAAATCCAGACGAAGAGTTTCACGAAGATCTCGTTAGAGAGAAAAATATTAAATTCTCGTCCCATTACTTAAGGGCAAAGTCTAATGAAATTTGCGTTAAAATCGTTTTTAAAGTGCATCCAGAGTTCCAAGAAATGTCAAAAGTTATATTTACGTTTGAGCTTAAAAGGTAAAAATTTTATTTGAAAAGTTATTATTTAGAAAGTTGTTTGTGCTTTCTACTAATCAATTTTCTATTTTTAATATTCTGTATATTTGCAGACCACACACGTTTTCCTCTATTCCGTTAGTTTTCCCTTTTTGTCCTTGTTTCGCTTAAATTAACATTAAAACAATATAATAAAGTAGGCAATTTAAATGTTTTTGCTTAAAAGTTTATTCTTTTTAATTTAAATGTCTGCTATTATACTTTTCTTTTAAAATTTGTCTGTCTTGGTTGCGATTTTAATTATTTTTTGGACAATTAACTTTTTCATAAAGGTCTTCTTCTTATTTGGTTAAATAATGAACTATTTGGTTGAAATTTGAACTGCTTTGTTAAAAATAAGTAATTGCTTGATCGAAAATTAATTTTACTAAATTAAAATTTAACCATTAGATTTCAAGTTAAAAAGCGATCGGTTTTGCTTCAAAATTTATAACTATTTGATTTTTGAATTTAAAATCATCTTCCTTAGTTAAAAACCAACTTTTTACTGAAAACTCATATAATTCTTTTAAAAATAATAATAATAATAATTTCAAGTATTTTCTGAAACATTTGATTTGTTTTATTGTAAATTTAACTATTTGGTTCAAAATTCGGCTGTGCAATTTGTTAAAAATGTAATATATTTGTACTTGAAATCTTAAGGGTTCATATTTTAAGCTTTGAAGTGCGTAATCGTTGAAATGGAAAAAATTGTGGCTTGAAGTTTGGTAAGAATTTTCATAAGAATTTAATAATCCGTGCTCGCGAGTTGAAGATTAAATATTTTTTTCAATCTTGCTGGAGACTTCCGCGAAATGATGGTACAGAGAGAAAAAAAGAGTACAAGTCACTATAAGATTTGTTTCTCGCTTCTTCTCATTTCGTAGGATTAAACGTGTCTAGTGGCACAACTTTGTTTCTGCCTGCGGTAAATTTAATAGGACGTGAGCGGTGAGTGCTGCAGTAAAGGGGAGTCCGGAATTGCGACGTAATACGGGTGCAATCGTGGAAAAGAATAAAAAGATCCTCGAAGATCGCGGGAATGAAAGACGTACATGGGATATTGTTTTCCACTCTGAGCTCGAATATACGGCAAACTCCCGTTGTAGTTTCATTTCATAGATTTCAACAGACACCTTTAGCTCGATAAAAGGGAAAAGAGCTTTAATCAAAACTTGCCAAGTGGCAATGAACTTTTGCTCTTATCGTCTTTCAGAAAATTACTAATTACATCTTGCACTAAATATAAGCCCTTAAATTGATTGACGTTTAAACTCTCATTACCTGATTTTCGAATTTTGTAAATCGAAATCTTTAAAACAAGGAACTTTAATATTTCAAATTTACTTCTAAAAGGAAAAATTATAATTGTAACTGATTCTTTAATAAAAAGAAACAATTTTATTCCTAACTTTTGGACCGAATGTTTTGAAACTGACAAAAGGATTCCATTCGTAACCTTTGATAATATTAATTATGTTATATGCATTTATCTTTTAATAAACATTAAGAATTTTCCACAATCTCAATTTAGTAAAGCAAAATTTTCCAGTAATTTTATTTTAAGATATAATTTATTCCTGCATGTTTTTAAACATTAGAAAATACATCTGTTCATAACATTTACCTACTTAACTATATTTGTACATTTTTTTACACTTTGAACGAGAGATGAGAAAGTTGAAATTATGGACATAAATTTAGAGTACCTTAATTCACAAAGAAAATTATGAAAATTAGTTTTCCTTATCGTGCTAGACAATTTTTGCATATTCTAAGAGATATTGAAAATTTTTCAAAATGTTTTGCAATTATTTAAAGTTTGTAAAGAAAATTTTTTAAGACTTATTCTTCATCTTTAGAGAATAATTTAAAAATAATATTTCTAAGGATTTAATATCACTACAAAAGATGCCCCAGGTTTTGAAAAGATGATACAATAATTTCTAACTTAAAATAACTTTAACAAATTCAAGAAAAATGTAAACTTTTAAAGATTTAAAACAACAAAGTTAGAAGCTATCTCATTTTATTTCATGAACAAAATTTATTCTAAATATTTTTTAATATTATTGGCAAAAGAGAACATTTTATTCGTAGATGGTTTTTAATATTCAGAAAAGATTTTGGTCTGAACATTTTACTGCTTCAATATATAATTTGTAAACTTTATCAAACCTTTAAAAAAATGAGAAATATCAAATTATGGTAAACCTTAAATTTTTGTTTAAAGATTAAGGTGTTATTTTTAAGATCAGTTTCAGCTTTGAAGATTTAAGAATATTTCAAAAAATAATCTGAAAGATTTTAAGACAATCTTTTTAATTTTTGCAGAATTAACAAAAGTTAGGAAAACTGAATTATTTTAAGAAATATTTCCAAGTTTTTAAAGTTTCGAAAAGATTCAAAAGAAACTTAATTACAAAATAATTCTAAAAATTTTGAGAATAATAAAGATTTTTGAACATTTAAAAAAATAAAATTTTGAATTTTCTAAAAATCATTATATTTTTGGAAGATAATGTGGAATATTTTTTTTAACTTTTTGATTTTTCAGGATATATAAAATTATAGAAAAAATTCGAATAAGTTTAAGATATTTTAAGAGGTTTCGAAAAGATATAAATAAGATTTTCAGCTTAAAAATATTTCAACAAATATAAAACGAAATGCATATTTTTGATGATTTGGACCAAATAAATTAGAAGCTTTCGAAGAATTTAAAAGAATTTCAAGAGAATACGAGAATATTTTTAAGATTTATGAGAACTGTTTAGAATATTTAAAAAAATTTTGGACAAAAATCTGTCTTCAACTTTTTGAGAATAATTAAAATGACTTTTATAAATATTTAGAAGTTCTTAAAATATTTGCAAAATAATAAACAGTTTGTAAAGGATTTTTAACGATTTCTAGAAATTAGCAATTTTTTAGAAAGATTCCTTCTCATTAAGCAAAAATTATCAGATTTGAACGAACGATTTTCGCTAAAAATAAGAAAATTTCCAATCTTTAACACTTTTGAATTGTGATAGTGTTTTTCGTCAGAAATATGTATTTTTATTAGACAATTTAGCAGTAGATTTTATGTAATTTTAGGGTAAGTTGGGGGTTTACATATTAAATTGGCGCTTTAAAACAAAGATAGTTATAATTTAAACAAAATTTAGGCTCTTTTATTGATTTTGGATTATGTGCACAATGTATATGATTTTTGTAACAATTTTAGGTTATATTATCGTTTTTACATTGGTAATTGGTAGTTTGAGGACATAAATTCTATTTCAAATGAGAGTTTCGTTTTTGCATAAGTGAATTCATGCCAACATCTTTTACCGAAAATCGGTTAATTTAAAAAAAAAATAATTATATTTCAAAGGAGATTTGCAATTTGGAACAATTTTTTGTTATGTTATATTAGCTTTTTTGTCGAAGATAACATTTTTATTTTTTTGTACAATGTTATAACAGATTTAAAAAATTTGTACAATCTTAAGTGCCTTTTGGGTTTTATACCGGAAATCAATATTTTTAATCAAATTTAATTTTATTTTAAAGAACATACAAGTTTATGTACAATTTTATTTGTGACTAATTTGAGGTAACTAATATTTTTACAGGCAAACGGTAATTTTTATTAAAAAGCATCGGGTCTATTATCGCCCTATGCCTGGAACGGGATAAGCCTGGTACTGGGGTGGGACACGCCAACTGATTAAATAACTTTTTATGTATAATTTATAAGTCAGAGTATTGCTAAATAAGATTATTATGAAACGAGAAAGAAACAATCCTTAATCCTAACATCAGCCCGTAATTAACTTGATAAATAGTGAATAGACAAACTATCCAGAACTATATATCTTTCAATAATTGTGTTACAGAAATGATTATAACAATTCTTCGACTTAATTTTTACATTGTCCCAGTGAAAGTTAAATTCTCCAACAAAAAACTACCAAATACGAGACTGGTCTACTATACATGACGCTGAATTTCATATATATGTATATTGGAGTTTTAAGTAATTTTTTCATCCGCTTGTCGTATTATTTGCCAGCAGCTGACATTATTTTCTAAAAAATACGTATGCCAGTGCAGCTGTCATAATTAATTTTCTGAAAATTTTTTTCGACAAGATTAGTTTTTTGTGTGTTTGAACCATCTGATACAATGAAAAATTGCAGCCTAAACAAGTAACTGGTACACTAACAGGTTAGTTAATGCACAGAAATTGGTCGACCATGCTGCCCTAGAATAGTGGGACGTTCCGTCCCATAAGGCACTTTCAAGTAAAATTTAAATTTTATCTATTTTTCTTGAAGAATTATATATAAATCTGTTCAAAACCTAAAGATTAATAAATAAGGTATCTGAATAACCACGGGAAAAGCATATAATACGTGGTTTTACGTGATTCTTGAACCTAATAAAAAAATACAAATAACAGAATACGGGTCTTAAGATTTTACGTCTCGTTTTTACCAAATTCATTCAACATTGAGTGCAAATTTTGTTTGAAGGATTTTACTAAGGTGGCGTATCTTATTCATTAGGCTCATCTTGCTCCACCCTACCCTATTCTTGATACAAACAACAAACCAAAACTCCCTGTCAATACTCAATAAAGACATATATTCCAAATATTGATATGAACTTTACATAATGTAGCAGGCAGACTTTTCATTAAAACCGACAAACTACCAAACCTGTCTCAGTTCTGCGGCAATAATACATTATTGAAATTAAACTATATTATCCTTTGTTATCTACAATCATAGCAGCTGGCATTCTATCTGTTTGATAGACGCGACTATCGATTTTATGTCATGATAGTCTAAGCTCGTTAACCAATTGAAATTCGAATAAAATTCAATAAATAAAGTAAAATAAAAAATGCGTAAAACCTAAACAAAAACATGGTGTCGTCCCACGGCTTTGCCAGAATTTTTTTCGGTAGGGGCTTTGATTTTTTTTGGAGGAAGCTTCGGGTTTATGTTTAGACAGAGAGTGGGAAGGAAGAGAATTGAATAATAAAAATACTTAGTTTCGGCGGAGACTTGAGCCCCCAAAGCCATCCCCTGGCTATGCCGCTAGTGCCGTCTACTACAGAATTTACTTTTACTTTACTTTTTTTCATTATGATTAACTCGCAATATTATACGCGCGCTATACACCGCAGGAAGATTATCACAGAAGAAACAAAATTAAAAATGTGCGGAAGGTAAATTTAGGGACGGTCAAAAATTAAACGTATTTTGGCGAAAGCTTTTAGTGAGGTTAGAAAAATAATTCCGAAGTCCTCAACTGTGTCACACTCGAATGAAAAAATTTTGGCAAACATAAGATTGGTAACAGAAGATATAAATAGAACACTGTACTTTCTTATAAATCTTCCCTGAAATAATTTAGAATATTAAATATTATATTAAATTGTCATTATTTTGATTAGAATGGGAAGGAATCAAAATCTTGTGACATTAGAGTCAAAATTTTAGAAATTGAATGCTGTAGAATAACAAAGAAATTCAATCAAAAGCGCTCAAAATTGAGAAATTTTAGATTAAAATTTTGAAAATTGTTTTAAAATTGATTGATTTAAAGCGCTTGAAATTTAACAATTGTATTTTGAATTGCAGCATATGGAAATCATGATTTCAGATTGAAATTTCAAAAATAAGAAAACTTAAGAACGTTTAAAATGAAATAATTTTCAGGCTTAAAATTGAAAAAAATATATAAAATCAGAGGCCGCATTTTGCCACGCCGGATTTACTAGTTTCGAGAATTGCTGCCACGGCGGTTTCCGCTGAGATAGGTTGGCGCGGCACAGCGCAGCGGCGCGACGAGAGAGGGTGTTCAGACTGTCTCGATTTAGTACATAGAAGGCTACTGCAGGCAATGCCCGAAACCGCAATTAAATCTAGCCTCTCATGTAATTTAAATAAATTTAAATTGTATTATTTTTATTTAAAATCGTTCGACATTTAAATAACTTGGAATTTAAATTTTTCAAGGTTAAGTCTTTTTCAGTTTGAAGCGACTTAAATTTGACAATATGAAATCGAAATCTAAATTGAAAGTTTGAAAGAGAAAGCTTTTGAAATTGGAAAATTTCGAATTTTTATTATCTCAAAACTTAGAATTTAACATTGAAATTCATCAGAGTTTTTCTTGAATCAAAGAATACATTTATCGTCATTCTCACCATTGAAAACTAAAATATTTTCAAAAATTATAATCCTTTATAATTATTCTGCAAAATATTGCAAATAAAGTAACTTTAACTGTAAAAAATTTAAAATGAAAAAATGGCAACTACGGAATGTTGAAGATTAAACGAGTGCAAACTAAATTTTAAAAATTCTTATTCTAAATGACCAAGATATACATTGTTCTATGCTCGAATATTTTTGAATTTCTAGTATTTGAAGTAAATTTGAAAGCGCTTAAAAATTGTAAAAAAAAATATTAATTAAACTTTTGAAAAATTAATCATTTCAAGTTTAATTGCAAAGTGAATATTTATGAAAGAGATAAATTAATTTTTATCTATTTTCAAATAAAATGTTTCTCCATATGTCCCTTCTCTTACCCTGCTTTCTCTAACCAACTAACCTTATTTCTTATTATTTCCTCTACTTCCCCTCACTTACGCTCCATTCTCTTACTTCTCTCTGATCCACCCTTCCACAATTACCTCTAACTTCCCCTGAACCCCCTTCCATTACTTCTACTCACTTCCTCTACTTTTCCCATAATTTCCCTCTCCCTTATTCCTTCTCTTTTCCCCTACCACCCCTTCTCTAATTTTCTCTACATTATAAAAAAAAATTAATTATTATAATTTTTAATTAAAAACATCTGAAAATTATGAACTTTTGAACTAAATTTTATCGAATTTAAGGTTTTGACGCTAAACAGCTTTAGTTTTAAGGCCTAAAAAGTATGGCTGTTTCAGAATTGCACATTTCAAAATGTGATTTTAACCGTAAATTAGAGAAAATTCAAACATGGTAATTATTATTTATTATCGAACCATGTACGTAGTATCAAGTAAGATTAAAAGTGATTGGATATATATTTCGAATCTAAAAAATTAGATTCGATAAAACAATATTACTGTCAACTTGACAGTTCAAAATTGAAAAAATTCAAATATTGTGAATCTTTAAAATTTATTGACTCTAAAAACGTTAAAAATTATATACTCTCTGCTCGGAAACTTAAAAAATTAATGGATTCAAAGTTGAAGCGTAAAAAATCAAGAAATTCAGGGTTTGATTAAAAATCAACTCGACAATCAAAGCATTTTTAAATTAGGGTTGTGAAACCTAGAACTTAAAAATTAATGTTGTTTAGATTGTGCATCCCGATTTTTAAAATTATATTATTTTAATCTAAAGTGCAAAATTAAGAACGTGCAAACTACTCATGAAAGCATTTCCATGCAAAGGAAACAAATTCGTGGTAAAAATGATTTGATAAAACGTCAAATTGACGTATCCAAATAAATGAACTGTCACATGGACATGATAGACCAGGCGCTAGGTAGTTTTGCCTTGCATGCAATCCCAAGAAATTAGTCAGTGTCAAGTTTATTTTGGTTTTCTAAACAACATACGAAAATTTGCACGCAAATAAAATGGTGGATCGGTCCACCATCTTGAAAAAAGGTGCCAAAAATTTTTGCCAAAAATATCTTTTTTTTGGTTTGTCGGAAACCAAAAAAAATGGAAACTAAACAAAATGGCCTCCAATTCTTGGCGCTTATGTCATAACAATATAACCTAAACATTGTATGTAACCGCATGCAGGAGACAACTAAACTTAACAGGTGATATTTTCTAATGCCAAAATTAGTTAATGTTTTAACTTTTCATGTACACTGCACGATCAGAAACCATAGAAAGCTTGCATTTGAGCTAAGATACTCTGAGAACGTCAGCCTTCTTGCTTTGACTTCATACATGATCCCGAATCAGATCATTATAATCTCAAAAGTCGATCATTCATTCCGAACGATCAAAATGCTCTTGATTTCCGTATCATTTTTGTTGTCTATAAAAATGATAATGATTTTGGTATCATTATGAACATTTTTTTTACCGTGTTCATCTCTGACCTTTTCAAGATTTATCTCCTCGGTCTCTTCGATCCTTCTCCAGTCACTTCTAAGTCCTCATTCATAATTTTATTCCGCCTAATTCCTTTTGATGCTTCAGGTTCGCAGATTTATTCTTCGATTATAAACTAATTGGTTGAGTTCCTTCTTCCTCCCCTTGTTTTCTTCTTTTTTATCCTTTACTTCTGCATTATTAGCCTTCACCATCTTCAATATTTCCAACAATTCGTCGACAATAGTCTCGCTTTCTTCATCATCTGAGTCATCCCAGATTTCAGGGTTGTTCTCACGCGAACTTCCATTGCAGTGAATACAAATGATGGATCGCTTCAACCCTGCTTTTCTACAGCCGCATGCTGAGCCGCATCTTTTCTTGCATTAGCAGGAAAGGAATTTCAGAAGAACTTCTGGAGTAGGATCCTTCGTTGTCCTAACTGGAGTGAGTCCAGCCTTAGTTCTCTTTCATCCCCAGTCTTCCGATTCTTCATGACTACGTACAAAGTTTGGTCTTAATAGTAAGTGCGAAAAGGATGCTTAGTCGCTGATTTCGTGAAATTTTGTTACCGTGAGAATCCAAAGAAATATCTGTTCCAGATGCTCTGTATAGGTCAATCGAGTATTTTTCTCCAGCTGCAGCAATGTCATCAAGACAAACAATCTCTTGCCTTTTTTTCATACCATTATATTTCATATTTTGTGCACATAAATTTTATTTCCTCCATATATTCTTTGTATAATAATTATTAAAAATAATTATTATACATATGTATGAGATTCAATTATTATGTACGAAAAGTGAATTATAGATGTCTAAAATAGGAACTGACAATAACTAGTACTTTATGGGGTCACAAGGGCAGGGTATATGTGATATTAGGAAATACACCTTACTTTACGCGGGTATAACTCTGAAATTATTCACTCTATGGAAAAATGTTAAACATGAAATTTGTAGAGAATTTCGTTCTCTAAAATTTTGAGAGTAACTATTTTTAATTTCTGATGCACCAAAAAACGTTATTTCCTAAAATCTCATTTTTGGCACCTTTTTCAAGATGGCGGAGCGAGCCGCCATTTAATTTGTGTGCAAATTTAGTATGTTGCTCAGAACACCAAATTGAAAGAAAATTGACAATAACAAACTTTTCCTGATTTAATGCAAGGTAGACTACTTTTTAGCTTTCTGGCGCCTGGGCTATGATAGAAGAAGTCGCGCAAACAAAGACACGCCAAAAGCGAGCGGAAACATAGAAGTTTCAACGTGATCAATCAGAAAATTATTTTAAAACATGTTTCTTTTAATTTTGCGCATGGGGATATGAATCTGCAACAAATTTACTGCCTGAGAGATTTTTCTTCTAACCTGATGATATTATAACCAAATCAGAATGCATATTTTAAAGATGTTCAAGCCTAGGCCGATATTGATTACTTTTTGTTCCTCCATGAAAATTATTAATAATTATCAAAATTAACATTAAAAACTATATTAGGTGATTATATATAATTGTCAAGAAACTGTATGTGAAGGTTTCGAATGATTTGCAAGCATCAGCTGAAACCTTATCTCACAAGCAACAAGCATCGAATTTAACACTTTTGTGGGGACAGATAAACATGTATACATATATAAACTATATAAATCCCCGAGGCGGTATATTTTTTGCACCCTTATCCAGGGTGATCGAAATTGGATGACCTAACGTCTGAATAATCGACGACGTTTTGTCAGACTGCTGGGACTCGAGGGACTTCACTCTAACGAGGTGACACACCCTTAAAGCTCGATGCGTGGGTATAGTATGTTATATTATATTATATTATATTATGTCAAACGACGAATCTTACATCTGACACGTACAAAAGTAACGATACAACTTGCCCAGATGGATTCAGTGCTAAGTTGTCGCTAGTCCGTTTTCAAAAATGTCGAATGAAACAAACACAAAATAAATTATGACGATCCTGCAACTCAAATACAAAAGGGGCTCACGGCACTTGCGGTTCATTTTCATGAAATGCGGTTGATTTCCATTAAAAGTGCTCCCTATATTTGAAAGAGGATCTCATTTAATTTGACATGGCTTTACCACCTGTTTTTTCCAACTGGTTTGAGAATGTTTCTCTCATAATTGACAATACCCAAACCGTCATTGTGGTTTATGTATGACAATCTGTGTCACACTATTCAACCTGAATCACTGATTCGACCCAATCATTTTCCACACTGACTGCCATCACGCGTATAAGGCTGCGTTCACATTACGACTGTGTATTCGCACTACTGACTCGCGCGGCCAATTAAGTGCAAAGCAATTGTTTCGCGATATCTGAATTCGCGTAAATGCGGGGAACAATGTAAATTTGCGAGTGTTCATGCGAGTAATTGACCATACGCAACGATAATTCAAAAACCCCATTTCGCCTCTTTATTTCGCCTATTGTTACAGTACAAAAATCGATTATTTCGTACCTCTAGAGAACAAACTTTATATAATAATCTCCAAACTTACGCATTGAACTTTCTGACATTCCACTTCCTACGAGCTTAGGACCTCCACATCCACCTCTCAAATGGTCGAACCTTCAACTTTAAATCTTTAGAATTAAAGAGTTTTAAATTTTAAAAATTTAAAATCATGAATTTAGCAAATTTTATGTTTTATCATTTACACAAAATTGTTCAACTTTCATCTTTTTCAATAAGAAATAAAAATTTGTATGTAACAATCATATTTTATTTACTTTTTGTTTATTTGGTTTAAGGTTATATAAATATAATATTCCTTTGTTTCCTGAGAAATTTAAAAACAAATTTCGAAGATTTGAGATATTACGAAAAAGTATCTAGAAAATTTTTAGGAAATTTGTCTCTATTTTACGCGATTCTACCAAATTTTACACGAAATTTGCGTACTTTCCTGAAATTCCTGAAATTGTTTAACGATATTTTCTGATGCTTTATAATACTTTTTAAAAATCTCTTAAAATTGGGCTTAAAAAATAAATAATCTCTTTAAATATACCCAGGAATTTTAAGACACTTTTCAAATTATTTTAGGAACTTTTAAAATCTAAAAAAGCTTCCAAATTTAATTTCGAACTCTTAAAAAATCTACATTTTGTTTTGAATTTTGTTAAAATTTGTATTGCTTTCGAAATTGTTTGAAAACGTATAAATATATATTAAACTGATTAAAATTATTTTAAAGTTTGGAAAAATACTGCAAAATCCAAAAAATTGTCCTTAAATGAATGTTGTTTTCAAATCATCAAAACTACATTTAATTTTAAATAAAACTATTCTTACATTCTTTCGAAACTTATAAATTTCTCTTCTGCATTCTTTTCTGGAATGTTAAGAAATCTTTTGAAATATTTTTGAATATTTTTAAATATTTTTTTAAGTTGCCTTTTTGAAAAAAAATAATTTAAATGTTCCCAGGAATCTGAAAAATAATATTTTATCAACATAGAATCTTCAAAATCTTCAAAAAGCTTTGAAACTTAAGTTTAAAATCTTAAGGAACCTACATTTTTCTAATTTGTCTGGTAGCAAAAGGTTGAGAACATAGTTATTACTTAATAATAAAAAAATTTGAGATAAATTTTCTATGTTATAAATAGTGTTCAGAAACGTTAAAAAATAATCCTTATCATTAAATAGAATTACTTATTTGAAAATTTTGATATACTGAATTGATGAAGCAGAAAATGTATCATTTTTATTAATAGATAAATACGTATAACCACAATTTTAAGAACAGAATATTGTTGACTTTCTTAAATTGAAACAGCCACTGAAATTCATATTCACGCAGTATACAACCAATCAGGCAGTCAGCAACAATGAATGCGAGATTTTAGATAATTTTCTTCTACCGATTTTTTTATATAGGATAAAATAATAGTCAATTAAAATATGAATCGTGTAGTATAAGACTGACATTTTTGCTGGTCTCTACATTCAACTGAAAATCTGGTATTCAACAAAAAAACATACTAATAATGCAAAAACTCTGAAATGAAAATGTACCGTGTAATTCCACGTCAACCACATCTACGAGCCTTTTCAAAATCCACTTTTTTCTATTCAGTTATTCTCATGTTAAACACTTGAAAACTAATTAGTGCACATAAGTGCTCTAATTTTGCCAGAATTTGAATTTTCACTGAATTTCTTTACATTTATATCTCCATGCAGGTTTTAAATTACGAAATACTCGACTCGCCCTCTCGTAATAGAACACGTGTTTTTGTATTTCGTGCACATTACAATGTGTGGAGGTTCTCGTCGTTGAACGCAGAGAAAGGGTACGAATCCACATTGGTCAAGAGATATATCTACGAGGCAGTGAACTATGCATGAGACATAACCCACCGCGAAGCTGTGTATGTACTGCCCTATGTTTTTTCTCTCTCTTCCTTGTCCAAACTTTCTCTCATTCGCTTCTTCTCTCTCTTTCTCTCTCTCTCTCTCTATCTATCTCTGAAAATTTCTATCTCTTTTGGCCCTCATGTTCATCCCACTACCCCTCGAACGCTTTATCTAACCATCCTTTTCTCCAGCTTGTGCAAGACCCTAACCCACCAGGTTCAACAACTTCACAATAGTCGACTATCTCCATCCTCTTCACTCACCCCTCTTATCGTACCCCCGTCCTATTTTCGCTCTTCGACCTCTTCCCATCAACCCTTCTAGCTATTTGCAGAATAAACTTTACTTTGTACGTAACTTTAAAATTGATGATCGCACTAGTACATAAGTATATCTGCAGTAAGGGAAGGGGTCTGCAGATTTAACGAGTTGGTAGGTATAGAACCTGTAGCTGGAAGCTAGATTGCCTGGGATGTCATGTAATCACGATTAGTGCGATACGTATGAGATCTAAATTTTCATCGAGCTCGAAACTCTATTTGATCCTAGGTATGGTCTTCGGTATACACTATACATAGTTAAGATGTTTACAGCGACCACCGAAGCAAGAAGTATGCTATCGAAGATGCTGGCAAAAACTTGCGAAAACTTGAAGAAAACTTGGGGAAAATGAACTTTATTTTAGAGTTTTCGACCAACGAAAAGGAAGAAATGAGGGAAAGAGTTTTCCTTGAGAGTGGAAAGGCAAACTTTAATAATATTGAACATTTCGGCTTTTTGAAGTTTTGTCAACGAGTAATTAGCAAAAGTTGGACATTATGGCGGTAAAAAAACATACCTTTTTTTTTATTCAAATTTTTTAATTTGCTTTTATTTATACATCTTAGACACATTATTCCATCTTAAATGATACTTTGCTTCTTTAACAGTTCTTCACATAATTTCTCAGAAAATTATTTCTAGAATGACTGCAGAAATATCGCATAAATATTAAATAGTTTCTTTAATCATTTAACGAAAGTTTAATATGCCTTCAATCTCTAAATTTCATAATGCATTCTTTACTAATTCTATGAAATTGCAAATCTTTCTTTAAGAGAAATAATCTTTACTCAAATCTAAAGAGACACTACCTGTAAATATTCCCTACTGGTTGGCCAGAGTTTGTCTATAAAATTCCCTGCTGGTTCTAGGAACTTCTTAATCTTCCATAAATGGAAGTAGCACATACCCAGGTGCGAATTTGGGTCGGCAGCCAGGGTTTGACGGTTGGTCCAAGGTCGGGCCTACTTTGGCAGCCGAATT
>JAAAKG020073919.1:0-17157 GCA_010014905.2 Druon quercuslanigerum
AAATATTAATATAATATTACAAAAATTTATCTCGTGCAAAATCGATACCTTGTTCTTAGAAGTTTTGCGTACATTTTTCGCCACTTTACTCTCGTCTCTTTTTCGTTTTCTACTTCGAATTGCCAAAAGGTATATTTTCCATTTTGAAATAATAATAGAAAACTTGTGACTAGATTGACTATTAATAAATACAAGTGAAATTCAACTTTATTAACCTTAAAATTTAATTTAATGTGCACTGTCCAAAAAGTTAAGGAATAACTGATCTGTTTTCCTTTTCAAATATATTTAAACAAAGTTTAAGAAAATTTGTGCATAGGTTTCTTTTCAAAATGCATGTTCAAGGTCGCTTACGAGTTAAGCCGAATGTCGGTGTAATATTTTGTTAACTTATTTTTGTTTGACTGTTATTTACTAAAAAAAATTCATAAATTAAAATTTTATATTGTAAGCAAAAACTCTCTACCGAGAGAACATGGCACGGCAGAGTGCATAGTGAGTTCAAAAACTCCAGCGCTGACGTTCATTAAAATCATAACTACTCCTTAACTATTATATATTTTGATCTAAAACTTTTCAAAAAACTTCATTATACCCTTTTCCGAATTTTTGTCGCGACAAGTATTTGCCTGTTTAAAATTACCTCGCTACACGAAACGCTGGAAGTTACAAGTGTTTGATTCGCGCCGAGCATCAGAAAAAAAATTAATAATATTTTTTTAAAACAACGGTTTTAAATTCCCTTCATATTGTCAATCAGAGTACATCTTAAAGCACATTCACTGAAATTTTTATTACGAAATTTCAAAAACTAAAGCACTGAGCACGATTTGAAGTAAAAAACGGATTAAAATCGACAATAATTGTTAAGGCAGAAATATCTACGAAGTGTGTGGGGACAGAGTAGTGCAAGCAATTTCTCCTGCCAGGCGTTTAAATTGTTAAAAGCTTGAAAAATTTAAAAGCAAATTCATGTCTCACTATTCTATGTGTCGGTTCGAATTTTGCTTTTAATTAATTTTTTTTCGTATTGTCTATAATATATACCTAATTTTTTAAAGATTTACATTTTAAAATAAATCAAGTAAAAAAATTGTAAAAATATTGACACAGCAACTTTTTTTAACAGAACCATACGTAAAGGTGTGAACATAGGAGGCATTGGGATTTTTTTTCAGAACTTATAACCTAATTATTGCTTAAAACATTCAAAGGCTTAAGCAATATTTTCAGTAAGTAATAAATAGTTCCTTTTTCAGATTGATACGTACAATTAAACGTTTATGCATGTTTCCTAAAATTTTTTCGAAATTCTTTTTATCTTTATGATATAATTCTGAAATAAGAAAATAATGAATAATAAGGGATTATTAGGAGTTAAACAAGGAAAAATTTATTTGAACGAATACATATTTTTTAAATATAGAAAAAAGTGTAAAACAAAAACAATTGCTCTCAATATTCATTAACAATGTGACAACTTCCGAGAAATACTAACTTTTTAAGATTTGATGGAAATATGAATTTATAAATAATTTGAAAACTCAAGATATACGGTAAACAAGAAATATCCAAACATCGTACAATATATGACGAGTCGAAACTTTTTAGGATATTTCTTTTTAAGATGATTATCATTTACATTTCTTTTTCTTGCTCCCTTGAAGAAAGTAAAATAAAAATTAAATCTTAAATGGTAAGTGTCATGCGGAAGCAGCCACGTCTTACAACAGTTTTGACCACAACAATAATGTAAAAGGTGAGAAATTTTAATGTGTGATTTAAAGAATGATTTTGCACAAGGTGAATCAATATTGAATGAAAAAACACAGTACAAACTGTCAACAATATTTATTATTTGCAACCAAATTTTACAACTATTTATTAAAACGTAACATTAAAATACTTCAATTTTATTCTAAGAAGACTCGAATTATCTTTGGAAGCTGATAACTGAATTGCTTTTAAGATATTTGTTTTATTTTTTAATATTTTTTTTCTTTGCACCTAACTTAGTTTCTTCAGCTTTCACTTTTTCTATAATTTTACCCTTTATTTAATAAAAAAAATTGGTTTATACCTCTAAAATTGAAAAATAATTATTTTTAATGAATAAAAATTCTCATTTGTTTTGAAAGCACACAAAAATTAAAAGCGAAGTATGGTTTAAAAAAAATTTTGCATCCATAATAAACAGTAAGTAATAATATCTGTTCCATACTCATATGTGAAACTGAGATTTAAATCACAACTAATCATATTGCGATACTCGTGCATTCCTACTCTTCAGGAGAAGTTGTTGGAAGCTTTGGGCCACTTTTAAATAACTTTATATCTTTTGACAATAACATTCGATTATTTTTAGTCATCTCATTTAAGGTAACAACTCTGTTTTTGTTGGAATGAAATATGAAATATAAATTAGAATATCTCGGAAGGACAAGATTACTACCAGTAAGTTATGAGTTAACGATCAAGATATCATTGCCATCAACGTAAAAATCATTGTTGTCTCTAACTGGAAAATATGAGGATCACCTACACATACACCTTGGTTTTCAACTTGATGATTTTCCTTGATTCTATTGGTGAATATAGTACTGTAATACTTCTGTAATTTACCATCACTTTTTATTATGATTTTTTTTGTGATTTAAAATTTTAATTTTTTTTTGGCAAAAGTAAATGTACAAAATTCTTGAAAATAAAACCAAATAATGAAAAAATTTGAAAAATGTGAAGGCAACCAACCAAAACCCAAATTGCAAAAGTAAGTCTGTTCGAGCTTTGAGTAGGTCCTACCCGCCCAATTTTATTGTATCATACTGTAAAACATCTGTCCCACAATCCTCCACCAACTTAGGTTGGCGATTTGACGCTTGAGGAGTTCTTTAGTCTTTTCCGTTTACAAAAAAGAGATTTTTTAAAAAGAATGGCATCAAATTAGTAACTTATCGTCATAAAATTTACAACACAAAGCTTTCTTATTTTATTACAAAAAATCGTTAGGGACTTTTATTGTAGAAGATTCTGAAAATTATTTGGCGGCAAAGTGGTGAAAGCGATTCCTCCTGCCAGGCATTTGCTACAAAATTGATTTCACGCACTCAACTTGACGAAAATTTAGGAATTTTTACAGCTTAATGATTTTTTATTATTTTATCTATTGTTTTGTTTTTTACATTAATTAGTTTTTTTCATTTAACTTTAACGTAAACCTTATTCTTTTTAGAATGTGAATTTGATAAAAAATTAAGTAAACGAATTTCTTAAAATATTGACAGTTCTTGTATGACTGTATTTTAATTTTTTATGGACAGTAGTATTTTATTAAATATCTGCTCATTTTCTATCAAGAAAGTTTATAAAAAAATGTTGTGGAAAATTTTTTTCTCGATCAAATAAGCTTTTACACAAATATTAATACGATAAAACCTTATTATTTTAGCGATAAGAATAAAAGCAAAAGCAATAAGCATGGAAAGTTCTGTTAAAGATCAAAGTTTTAAAATTCTTAATGTTTACGCATTTTTTAAATTATTAGCTGGAAAATATTTGATAAACAACTTCGTGTTTGAGACCTAATTTATTAAAAAAACAAACACTTTTTTCTTTAATGTCCTCTTACATAAGAGCATCATGTGATAGGTTTCATGTCTTCATGACATCAATAAATTTTTTTTCTTCTGTAAACCTTACTAGGCACCTTTAGAAATATGTCGTAAGCTTTTGTAATTGGTTTGCAAAATTTCTAAATAATAGTAAAATTGTTGACACAATCAATATAAAATTGACATGCTGTAGTAAACACCAAGAATATTCATTAGATACAATCATAAACAAATTTTTCATTAACGTATTAATCACTTTTCTTCCTAAATGGAAAAAATGAGGATCGCTTTTGGCCAGCTCAGCGCCTTAATGGTTTTTCTTTATTCTATTGATAAATATATTATTACTTTGTGCAAAAAAACTTCTTCTTTATTCCCTTGAAACCTATTTATATATTTCAGTATTTAATAACAAAATAACTTAGAAATAAATCTAAATAATTGAACTAAAATTAAAATATAGGAAAATATATTTTAGTAGTAAGAACTTGCTACGTTCCTTATCTGTATTTGTTTAAATTCGGTGAATTTTAAAAGTAAACTACACTAAACTTTGCTAAAAATAATTAATTTTTTTAATAGTGCGCCACGGTTATTACAATTCAATTATAAATCTAACGTGCAAAACTATCAACTTGTTAATCAAGATAAAACATTTCCAATTGATAAAACAACTTTATGTTGCATTCATTTTAGTAGGGTTAAAATATTATAAGCATAGGTTCACATAGAATTTTTGAGGAAATGTGAGAAGGCTACCAACCAAATATGCAGCATTTTCTTATTTCTTTCGTCTTTCCTATTTGTATTATTATCAAATCACAACAAGCAAACATCTGTAAAATGTCAATACAAATGTTTGGCAAATAAAACTTTAAAAAATATATAATAAAAAAAAATACCCAAGCAGGCAGGAACACCACCAACAACAAGATGATTTCTTCCCGACAGCCAAAAAGCAAAATTAAAACATAAGTTCCGGTTAATAAATCTAGAATTTTGATTCTCGGATGTCAGAAAGAGAGCATCGTGGTAATGGTGCTGTTTCTGTCTGCTTGAGTATTTCATTTTTTTTTTGCCTTGATAATGGTTCTCTTAGAGTGTCCAAACGTTGGTGTCTATCTTTTACAGATGTTTTTTTTGTTGCAATTTGATAATAATGAAAATAAGAAGACAAATAAAAAAAGGAATAGGATTGAAATTTTTGTCTTCTCATTTTTCTTTCGTCTTATGTTTGTACAAGTAGATTTTTTTTTCTTTTTCAGGAGAAAACTGTGCTTTTCTTTCAAATATTAAAAGGGATCTTTATGGTGAATGTTCGTTTTTGGACGATGGATTCTTCGTTTTATTTGCAGGATTTCTAAACAATAATTTAATTATATATTATAAATGTGTTCGGTCTTGCATCTCAATTTTGCCACAAGGATTTTATGATATACCGAGATACTTCAAAAGAAAATTAATGCAAACTTTCTTTTTGCAGAGTTCAGTTTACAATTCGACTGTCTACCTAATAGTGCCCCTATTCCTGGAGTTTCTCGTCGCAGACCATCATCTTCTTCTTCTGACAGACGAGATTTTCCTGAAAGCCAAAATTCTCCTGAAAAAGCTGTTGCTTCAGGCAGGCCCTATTCTGTGGCTAAATCTCCTCTTGCTGAGTCTTCTCATCGTGTAAGAACAAAGTCTTCTCCTGCCAGAAGTATGACGACACCTACCGCGATTTCTTATTTCGACGGAATTGAATATGGACTTGACCATCTTCAGTATATTCGACTTACTTGCCGTAAGAATCGGGATAGGCCGTTCGAGCTTCGCAGATACACTTTCCCCGAGGATAAAAAATTGTGTTATTAGGAAATAAAAATCGCTTTTCGCCTGTGCCAAATCAAAAACAAATTGTATTATCAACATCTAGTGGTGACGTTTACGCAATACTGAAGAGTAAAACAGCTCTTGCTGGAATATATTCATACAATACTGGCACTCGCAAAACGAGGCGATCAAAAATAAACATTAAAACCAGTATTGTAAGCGCATTGACTCCAGATAAAATCAAGGAAATTCCAGTAGACAGCCGTGGTCCTATTTTAAATAACTATAGATTAGATATTGATTAAATATACAAATCTTCTGTACCAATGCTCTACTCACAACCCGTTAGGCTGAAAACCATGAACATCTGAAGTAAGTCCTTGGGACGTTCCTAGTACGGAGTCGGCTTGAAATGTTAAAAGTAGCTTGTAATTACAAATAATAATGAAGCCAATGTCACTCTTAACAAGTGTGTAGAACTTTAGTCCAAAATAATAATGATCTATTTTTCCTAAAATGACATTCTAATTAAAAATTGCCTTTTTTCGACGGAATTTCTGCAATTTCGGCCCGTACGATATCAACTACATTTGATTACTTTTCACTTGAGGAGTTCTACAATATTTTCCAAAAGCGGAAAAAGCGACTTTTATTAAGTAAGTTACATAAATTTGCTACATTTTGTTATAAAATTTACGATTCAATGCACTACAAGTGGTACAAAGCAATTCCTCCTGCCAGGCATTGGCACTGAAATTGATTTGACGTGTTTAAATTGACGAAGTCCTAAAAAATTTAGCAGTAAATTATTATTTCACTATTTAATTTATTAGTTCTAATTTTTCCATTACATTTTTTTTTTCGAATTGACTATAAATTTTCATAACCCACTAAAAATTATTCAAGCAAGAAATAGTCATACTTCTTGGTGAACAGTTCTACCGTTTTTTTTAGATTTTGACTATTTTGTAGAAAAAGTACATTTGGCTTGATGTTTATATTATTTTGTTGAAAAATGAACTAAAATATTTTCAGGATGAAAGTTGAACTCTTAAAAAAATCGGCTGTTTTTTATTAATTATTTTTTGTTCAAAAAATTCGTCTTCTTCAATTGATTTTTATTTATTTCATAGAACATTTTTTCTTAAATGAAATTTGATCTTTAAAAGTTAACAGTAATCTTTTTTGCATAAAAATTCAACTATAGAAAACATCCAGTAAACATACATCTGTTTTAAGCGAAATGTTATCCATTGTGGATAAGACTGCAACTATTTGTCAGAAAATTCTAAAATTTTGTTAAAATTTCAATCTTTTTGGTAAAAATGTCTTTATTTTTAATGGAAAGTTCTTTTTCATTGTAGAAACTTATTTTCTCTAAACTTCTTCTTTTGATCGTGACAGATCAACTGGAATTCTTTTCAATCAAAAATTCAGCTCTTTTTGATTGAAACGAGAAAGCGTCTATAAGGATGGTTTTAAGTTCTCAACTCTAAGTCAAAAAAATGGTACTTTACAAATTTTACTGTCTTGCCTCGAAAATTTGCTGCATTTTTGCTTTTCTATTTATGATATTTCCCGTGACAGATCACCATCTACTTCGCCTAAATCACAAAATTCTCTTGGCAGGTCTCTTGCTTCAGGCATACCTTATTTTCCGGACAGGCATCCTCCTGCTAAGCCTTCTCTTCGTATTAGGTCCAGGTCCCCTCCTTCCTTCAACCACGGTTGCTTATTCTAAAGTCTGTTCGAGCCTAAGCCGAATTGGAAATTAAAAATGCTTGCAATCGTATTCCAAACTCAATTCTTATTTTCACAAAGGGCTTAACCGATTAAAGCAAATATAGAAAAACTCCATTTTGATAACTTAACATGATATTTCATTGGAGTCCATTTTTATTCACGATTAAAATTTAAATTATGCAAATGCGTTAGTTATCGTCAGGAACGTAAACAAGTATTAAGAAGAGAAAAAATACTGATTTGATGAAACGTTATTTAAACTCACCTAAAAACGCACTTTTCATAACACGCCGCAAGACCGAGTCTTGTTATATAAAAAATATTTAGCCATGTGACAATAACTAATGCAATGACGATTACCAGAACTTCTACCTTATGGTTTAATAATTGTGCATAATTTTTAACACTAATCTAACTGTCGAATTGCCAAAGACCAAATCTTCGGAATCCCTGTTACAAATGTTTCTTCGATTTATACAATACTTTTTCTTTAGGAATACAGCGAAAGAAATTTTCCGGTTTGTAATAAATAAAATGATCATTCTTGTAGTGCCATTATTCACGCAACGTTTTCGCACTACATTTTAAATAAAGCCGCAAGATTTTACTGAAAATAAATTCTTTAAAGTATAAGAAAAAAGGACTTGCTTATGTGGTTATATTAGCGAATACATTTTTTATAATTTCAGAAAATCGATTCTTATAACTCGTGAACCCACAATATGAGAAGATCAACAATTAACATGTAAAGCGGTAGTTCCTAGGACCTATAATGCTAGTCCAGTCGACTTCTCTAAGACGTGTAATATCAAAAAGATGTACTAAAGACATCCTGATGATATAGGAAGTTCTATGTACATATTTCATACTGGGAATTAGACATTTCAACAGCATCCCTAGGATATCTAAAAGGCATGTTCCACAGGATGTCTTAGAAATGACCCGCAGGCGTCTCTAGAGCATCCTCAATTTTGTTGCTGAAGGGCTTTTTATTAAAAATAATAATAAATAGAATGTCACTAAAAAGAAGTGTGTAAAAGTTTAGCCCAAAATAATAATTAGCTTTTTTCCTACAAAGACATTCCTCATGTCAAAAATGCCCCTTTTAGAAGAAATTTCTTCAACCTTGTCTATACGAGATCTACTAAAATCCAATTGCAGAAGAAGCAAATTTCAATAAATAAGTTGCTTAAGTTTGATACTTATTGTTATTACATTTACGAGGAAATGCACTCTAATTATATTCTTGATGATCGTCACTTATTTTTAGGATTTTTCCTGCCAGGCGTGAAAATTGATAAAAGCTGATAAAATTCGGAATCAAATTAATGTCTCACTATTTTTTGTGTCGTTTCTAATTTTTCTTTATATTAATTTTTTCAAATTGTTTATAACATAAACCTTATATTTTGAAGATTTACATCCGAAAATGAACCAACAACAAAAAATTATAAAGATATTGACACAGCACTTTTTTTAACAGAATCACACGTAAAGGTGTGAACATAGGAGGCATTAGTATTTCCTTCTTTCAGTACTTATAACCTAATTATTGCTCAAAACATTTAAAGGCTTTAGCAAAATTTTCTGTAAGTGATAAATAGTTCCTTTTTTTAGATTGATACGTGCAATTGAACGTTTATGCATGTTTCGTAAAAGTTTTTCGAAATTGTTTCTATCTTTAGGGAAACGAAGTCAAGTTACATAAAGGAACAGTCATTACCTTACTAAAAATCATTGAAGCAAATAAATACAATAAATTATAAGGGCTGTTTAGGGTTTGAATAAGCAACAAATTTTTTAAACGAATACATGTTTTTTTAAAATAACAATATGATATAATATGATATATGGTATAACAATGTGATTACTTTCAAGAAATACTAACTTTTTACTATTTGATGGAAATATGTATGTATACATTATTTAAAAAATTAAAAGATACGGTTAACAAGAAATATCCAAACATTGTACAATATGTGATGAGCAGAAAATTTTTAGAATTTGTCGTTTTAAGATGATTATTTTTTACATTTCTTTCTCTTACGCCTTGAATACAGTAAAATAAAAATTAAATCTTAAAAGGTAATTGTCATGCGGAAGCAACCACGTCATTATTTAAAAAATTTTTTTGCAGAAGGTGAATTGATATTGAATACAAAAAAACATTACAAACTGTCAACAATATTTATTATTTGGCAAAAAAAAATTTACAACTATGTATTAAAAGTTAACAATAAAATACTGCAATTTTCGTCTAAAAAGACTCGAATAATCTTTTGAAGCTGATACTGGACAATATTATTCGATGATTTTGAGTCTTTTCAGTTGAGGTAACAAATTTGATTTTCTTGGACTGAATTATGAAATAAAAATAGTAATATCTCGCAGGACAAGATTATTGCTAGTAAGCCATGAGATAACGATAAAGATATCATTATCATGTTTATATAACAACCTAAAGTATTTATTCGATACAAGTTTAAACAAATTCTTCACCAACGTAAAAGTCCGTGTTGTCTCTATCTAGAAAATATGAGGATCACCTACACTCTGGTTTCCATCTGGATAATTTTCCTTGATTCTATTGGTAAATATAGTACTCTAATACTTCTATAATTCATCATCATTTTTTATCATAAATTTTTATTGTAATTTAAAATTTTAATTTTTTTTTTAATCGGCAAAGTTAATATACAGAATCTTTGAGAAAAAAACCAAGAATCTAATGAACAAATTTGGACAAGCGTTATAAAATTTTCGTAGCTTATTTAAAAAAAAATAAGAAAAAAATAAGAAAAAAAATCCTAAAAAAAGGGACAAAAATAAAAAAAAAAAAAGAAAAATAAGAAGGCCATTGATCGAAACACTAAATTACAAAAGTTAAAAGAAAGTATCGATCGATAACTAAAAAAGCTTTCTCCTTTATTTTCTGCAAATAAGAAGATCCTGATATATCGAAGTACTTTAAAAGAAAACTAATACACTGTTTTTTCTTGCAGAGTTAAGTTTACAATTTGACTGTCTACCTAATGGCGCCCCTATTCCTGGTGTTTGCCGTAAGAGCTCATCATTTTCTTCATCTAGTCCACAAAATTCTCCTAACAGGGCTTTTCCTTCTGGTAAACCTCATTCTGGTACCAGGTCTCCTCCTACTCAGCTTTCCCTTCGTGAAAGGTCCCGGTCCCCTCATGCCAGGTGCACAGCCCAACCTACCACGATTTCTTATTCTGATGGACTTGAATATGATCTGAACCAAATTCAGCTTATACGGCTAACTGTAAAGTGTAATCCGCGCCGTCTGTTTGAGCTACGAAAATACACTTTCCCTACGGATAAAACAATTAAAATATCCGCAAAAAGAAATCTGTTTACTCCCATACCAAACCAAGAGCAAATTGTATTATCAACATGGGATGGTGACGTTTTCGCAATACTAGAGAGTAAAAATATTCTTGTTGGACTATATTCGTATAATAATCGAAATTACAATATGAGTCGAGTAAAAGTAAACATGGAAAGAGGTATTGTTAGAGCATTGTCTAAAGATGAAATCAAGGAAACTCCAATAGGCCCTACCCGCCCAATTTTATTTTATTATACTGTGAAGAAGCTGGCCCACAATTCTCCACCCAATTAGTTTAATTACAAAAAGTTTAAGTTTCAAATATGAAATCATATGTGAGTTAGAACTTGCTTGATATGTTATAAGTTACTAATAATTACAAGTAATAATAAAGAAAATATCTCTTGAAAGAAGTGTGCAAAAGTTAAGACCAAAATATTTATTATTTTTCCTGGGAAGACACTTCTCATGAAAAACTTGCCTTTCTTTGACAGATTTCTTCAACTTGGACTGATACTTTACCAACTCAAGTAGACGATTTGACGCTTGAGGAGTTCTTCAGTCTTTTTCGCTTACAGAAAAAGCGACTTTTTATAAAGAATGGCATAAAATTAACAACTTATTGTCATAAAATTTAATAGACTAGGCTTCCTTATTTTATTACTGCGAATCGTTACTGACTTATATCCGAGAAGATTCTAGGAATTATTTGGAGGCGGAGTGGTGAAAGCCATTATTCTGCCAGGCATTCGCTACAAATTTGATTTGAGCACGCAACTTTACGAAAGTTTGATAAATTTTGCAGCTGAATGCCATTTTCGTTATCTTCGTTGATTATAATTTACTGTCATTTCAAACAAATAATAATCGTTTAAACAATTCCAAATTATTAAAATTACTTGTCAAGTTATAACGCGCTGACCAATAATCATTTGCTGAAGACCTTTTACAACAAATTTGTCTGGAACAAATTTTACATAAATCATTTTTCGATTTTTTGTGCCATTTTCCGGGCACAATACAAGATGGTTTGTGTGGTTAAAATAAAATAGTTTTAGGCGAATATTTTTTTCAACGAAATAAAGACGTTTGAAAGTTCTTACAAAATTCAGTATGTGCGGTTCTTTATGGCATCGAGTACAAAGTTTAAATTTCTCTTGTTTTTTTACTTTTAAAATTGTTTTCTAAAATTCTGGACATAAAAAAATAATTTTTTATAATTTAAAGATTCAAAGTTATAGAGGATTTTTTCTAAAGCAAAAAAGCTTTTAGGTAATTATGCAATCAAATCTTATCATGCCAGGGATAAGAATAAAAAATAAAAGCGATAAGGATCGAAAATTAGAGCAAGGTCAAAATTATTTTAATCAATAACATCATCATATGTTTCAAATATTTAACTAAAAAAGATTCTTTTAAAAAAATACCACCAATATTGACATTCAAAGGAATTTTAATTTAATCAATTATTCATGAAATGCCTTCATAATAAATTCGTAACAATTAAAAATTAGGACAATAATTCCTTAAATTTAGGCCTTCCGAAGAAGCAGATTTTAGACACAGGCGTTAAAAATTAAAGTTCTTTATTTAAATGCTTGAATTTCATGCAGCATGCTCTTTTCATTGTTACTGAAGTAAAAACGAAAATTCATAAATTAAAGCTTCGAAGCTTGTAAAAATGCATGTTACTTTAGTCTCTTTTTAGCCACCCTTTTTTTGAAAATAGTTAAAATACACAAAATAAAAAGTAAGGATATCGTTTCATAGATTTATATAAGGGAAACAATTTTGACTCATGAACTGCATATTTATATCTTAGGTTGTTTTTTGTTGAGAAAATGAGATTATTTCTTGCTAAAAAAGAAAAAATCGTTTTTTTAAAAAACTCTTATTACCATTTTCTTCTATCTCGACCAAAATAGGCGATTGAAATTTACGTAACATTTTCAAAAGAGGATATATATTTGCAGGCACGTTTAACTTAAACTTAATCTCAGATAATTTTCAAATTTTCATATTTTATAGTCAACGCTTGGTCAATATTCTTTCCAGTTTTTGTCATCCGGAAACACAACTGGAAAAGATTGAGAAATATTTTCCAAATCTAGCTATTCCATTTTGTTAAATGAAAATTAATATATTTCCAAATTTGTTTGTCATTGTGTGAGAGTCAAAGTGTAAAATAAACTATAAAACCATACTCATATATGTAACTGATTTTGAAATTGCAAAAAATCATACGGTGATAGTCGTACGTCCTTGTCTTTTATAAGAAGTTGTTTGAAGCTTTGGGCCACTACTAAATAAATTTATATCTTTAAAGAATAACATTCGATTGTTGCTGGTAGTTTTATTTTTTCGTCTTTATGAAAACTGTCTCTAATCAAAACTGCACTAACCACTCTATCGTTCATAGTATTTTTGATGAAAGGAAATATTCTTTTGAATAAGAAAACTTAAAAAATAAAATTCTTTATTAAAAATCTTTCATGTTACATGCAATTATCTTCTTGTATTACTGCATTACAATTTTTCAAGGATAGGAGTATTTTATTAAATATCTGCTTAATTTTTATAAAAAAATTTATAATCAAATGTTGCGGAAAGTTTTTTCTTAGCCAAATAAGCTTTTACACAATTATTAATACGATAAAACCTTATCATTTCAGCGATAAGAGTAAAAGCAAAATCGATAAGCATGGAAAGTTCTGTTAAAGATGAAAGTTTGTAAATTCTTAAATTTTTTTTCTGTAAACCTTACTAGACACTTTAGATATATGTCAAAAAGTTTTCAAAATTTCCAGTTGATAGTAAAATTGTTAACAATGCGCTATTAAAAAAAATGGTTTAATTATTCACAAGTTAGTCTGCGTTGAGGCGACCATTTATTAAGGTAAAAATATGATTTTCTCAGAAGGAAAACTTTATCTTTGATACTCTATGAGATCACAATCAATATAAAATTGATATGATGTCGTAAACACCCAGAATATTTATCAGATACAATCTTAATCAAATTCTTCAGTAATGTATTAATCAGTTTTCTCCCTAACTTGAAAAAATGAGGATCTCTTCCGGCCAGCTTAGCGGCTTAACGGCTTTTCTTAATTTTATTGGTAAAAATATTATTATTATAATAAATTTATAATGGAAAAGTTTTTACGTTTTTGAAAATGGTAATCAGTCCGGCATCAATACGAATCTTTTGCATGTGGAATCTAGATTGTGTGTTATGAATAAAATAATTCGAAAAACAATTCTTCATGATACAGAAATAATACACAATAAACAAACATCTGTAAAAAACACCAATGTTTGGGAACTTACAGAGCACCCTTATCAAGGCAAATAAAAATAAAGAAATAAAATATAAATTATGAAAATAAAAAATAACCATTCAGGCAGGAACAGCACCAACACCAAGATGCTTTCTTACTGATAGCCGAGTATCAAACTCAAAACATAATTCTCGGTTAATATATCTGAAATTTTCATTATCAAGTGTCAGGAAGAGAGCGTCGTGGTGCTGTTTCTGTCTGCTTGAGTATTTTTTATTTTTTTATTTTTGTTTTTGTTTACCTGTATAAGGGTGTTTTTTGAGTGCTCAAACGCTGGTGTCCATCTTTTACAGATGTGTTTTTGTTGTAATTTGATAATAATGAAAATAAGGAATACGAAAGAAATAAAAAGTAAGGAGATTTGGTTAGTTGCCTTCTCATTTTTCTTTTCTCTTTCTTATTTTTGTGACAGTAGATTTTTGTTCTTTTTTAAAAGAAAACTGTATTTTTATTCAAATATCAAAACAAATATTTATGGTGAATGTTCATATTTGGCATTAATTTGATTCTTAAAAGTTAAATAGGATATTATATTTGATTTTATGATATACCGACATACTTTAACAGAGAAATTAAAGCAAGCTTTCTGCTTGCAGAGTTAAGTTTACAATTCGAATGTCTACCTGATGGTGCCCCTATTCCTGGAGTTTCTCGTCGCAGACCATTAGTTTCTTCTTCTGACAGAGAAAATTTTCCTGAAAGCCAAAATTCTCATGACAAAGCTGTTGCTTCAGACAGACCCCATTCTCCGGCAAGGTCTCCTCCTGCTGAGCCTTCTAATCGTGTAAGGTCAAGGTCTCCTCCTGCCAGATGTATGACGACACCTACCACGATTTCCTCTTCCGAGGAAATTGAATATGGACTTGACCAGCTTCAGTATTTTCGACTTACTTGCTATAGGAATACGCATCGGCCGTTCGAGCTTCGCATATACAGTTTCCCCGAGGATAAAAAAATTCTGTTATTAGGAAATAAAAATCGCTTTTCGCCTGTGCCAAATCAAGAACACATTGTATTATCAACATCTAATGGTGACGTTTTCGCAATACTGGAGAGTAAAACAGCTCTTTCTGGAATATATTCATACAATACTGGCACTCGTAAAACGAGACGATCAAAAATAAACATGGAAAGCGGTATTGTTAAGGCATTGACTCGAGATGAAATCATGGAAATTCCAGTAGGCCGCCGTAGCCCGATTTTAAATAATTATAGATTAGATATTCATTGAATATACAAATCTTTTACACCATTGCACTAATTACAACCTATTGGGCAGAAAAGCATGAACATCCGAAGAAAATTCTTGGGACGTTCCTAGAACGAAGTCGGCTTGAATTGGAACAAGTAGCTTGTAATTAGAAATAATAATAAACATTATGTCACTCTTAACAAATGTGTAAAACTTTATTTCGAAATAATAATGATCCATTTTTCCTAAGAAGACATTCTGATGAAAAAATTTTCTTTCTTCGACAAAATTTCTGCAGCTTCGGCCAGTACGATATCAATTGAATTTAGTAGTTTTTCACCTAAGGAGTCCTACAATATTTTCTAATGGCGGAAAATGCGACTTTTATTAAATAAGTTGCATAAAGTTGCTACTTTTTGTTATAAAATTTAAAAGGCAATTTACTATAATTTTTTTCTTGATAATCGAGACTAATTCATATTCCAAAAGGATCCAAGACGTATGTGAAGACGGAGCGGTGCTAGTGATTCTTCCTGCCAGGCGTTTACTCCAAAATTGATTTCACGCGTTTAAATTGACAAAGGCTTGAAAAATTTAGAAGTAATTTAATATTTTAATATTTCATTAATTGTTTTTAATTTTGCCATTAACTTTTTTTTCGAATTGACTATAACCTTCCATTACTTACTAAAAAATTATTTAGGCAAATGAATTTCAATATATTTTTATAATCAGAGTTCATAACAGACTTGTCAATATTTTTTGTTTAATCTTTTCATTCACCCTATCTCTTTTGTCGTTTTTTCAAGAATTTACTGTTTAAATTTTTTATTTTATTCTTTACAGTTTTAAAAAAATTTACGCGCCCTTTCTAAAAATGATTTATAACAAATGTATAGATCTTTTTAGGGTCAACAACTTTAGTTTTTGTCATGATAACCTTGTCAGGCTTTCAAAAATCAACGTCTTTCTTCCATTCAATTAATTCAAAAAACAACGATTTTTAAAAAAAACTAACAAAGCCTCAATCTATACAGATTAATTTCTCGACCAAACTGTTTCATATCTGCACGAAAAGGATGTCACATGTAATTAAACAGATAAGTTTTCGAGCCATAAAGAAAAATTTTTAACAGAAGAGTTGAAATAATAATTTAAAACGATTTTTCAGTCAAAAAAGAAAAAATTTGGAATCTAGCTGCTCAATATACAAATAAAAAAAAAGAATTTTCTGCAAAACAGTTGAATTTCTTATTTATAGGGACGTTTTTCTAACAAATTTTTTGTTACTGATGAGGCAACTCAAATATTTTTTGGATGAAAACTATTTGTTCTTATTTGTCATTTTGATGCAAAAGTTTTATGTTTAGTAGAAGTACTGCATCTTTATGCAATAAAAATGCAACTGTTTTATTAAACAATCAATTATTTGCTATTGGTGAAAATACATCTGTTCTAAGCGAAATGCTATCTTTTATGGACAAGAATGCAACAATTTGGCAGAAAATTTTAAAACATTGTTAAAACGTCAATCCTTTTGGTGGAAATTTCTTCTTTTTGGATTTAAACATCATTTTTTTGGTCGAAACTTATTTTCTTTTTAGTTTATCTTTAGATCGTGAAAAGACAACTGAAATCCTTTTTCTTCATAAAATTCAACTATTTTTGCTTGAAAATTTATCTTCTCTTGATTAACTAACTCATCTTTTTTACTAGAAATTTCATTTCTTTAAAGAAAAATCCAACTAATTAATTAAAAATTATTATTATTTATAATTAACTATTTTCTTTGAATGATTTTGTTAAATTACTTTGTTAAGATATAATTTTTCATTTTTAATATTTTTAGTAAAAATTCTTCTTTTTATGCTGCAAGCTAAATCATTTTGTGGAGATTTTAAGAGTTTAGTTAGTAAAATTTAGTTTAAATTTTTTAATTTGTGAAGTTTGATCTATTTAGTTAAAAAGCCTCCTTTTTAAGAAAATAATAGTATATTACACTACAAGGGCCGAAAGTTTGACATTCGTGCACTGCGCATCATGTAGCGCAGTGCAGGGCTGACAAACTTCTGCCCGTGTAGTGTATACTATTTTTCTTTATAGCCGGTCGAA
>JAAAKG020073930.1:0-17157 GCA_010014905.2 Druon quercuslanigerum
ATTTATTAAAGTTTTCTGTTTTTCACGTTTTTCATTTTTACAACATTTTTCTAATTATTATACCTATACAGTCCAAAATACATGTATTTATTTGTATCAAGTAATTATTTGCTTCCTAATATTGGATTAGGAACTATTTGAAATTAGAAGACAATTGTGAGAAAATAGAATATGCAGTTATAATTAATTTTAATTTTACGAAGCAATTTATTGAATTAGTAAATATCTCAATTAGTCAAATCAGAATTTTTCTATAAATCTTTAGTGGCTTATTTTTCACTAATCAAATCTGAAAAGTTCACTCTTATGTAGTTAAATGTTATACATTTTTATTCAGAGAAAAAACATGTTTTTCGGGTCGGGATGTGAACCCAAAACACGACCTTGCCGACCCAGTCCGGAGAACAAATATCGACCCAGCCCAAAGGTTTCGGGATTACAAGAATTTTGCACTTTGCTGCTTGTTACATATAAACCAACTTAAAACTTCTTAAAATCATTTATATTCATTAATTTTTCAAAGAAACATAGCGCAGATCGAAAAAGGTGTTTTGAGCGGTTAACAGAAGTTTGGTTCAAAACTCCACAACTCTCGAACTTAGCCAAGATGTGCACCAACGTACAAAGGCGCCAATACGAGAATTAACATTCTCATTTTCAGACCGTTGACGTTTCAAGTGCAACAAATTCATTTTTTACACCCTCGATCTACAATAGGCTATCTTAAATGGGCATGCGCGCGCAACTTTAAGTGAGAGGTAAAAATAAATAGAGTAAGCTATTAGGCTTAGTTTTTTATTTCATCCTTTTTAGTTTTATTTCTCAAGATATTAATTGAAAGAATAAAATAATACAATTTGTCAGATTTGCATATATAATTCATGCATAAAGAATGTTTTCAAATATGGCACAGACTAATATTACGGAATTTTACATAAATTTAGCCCTGCACGTGCTGGATAAAAGGTTATTCTTACGGAGAATTCCATAACGGTAGACAGTTCATTCAGTAATTAATTTTTAGGGTGAAAATTACGGACTTCGCCTGACTACTCGAAGTGCAGTTTGTCTATAGCGTTTTCTAATAGGGTACTTAAATTCTCAAAGGTTATAAAGTACTTGTTTTTCTTACTGGTGCATTTCTTTAAATCTCCGAGGTACTTTGCAAGCTGGGGTATTTTAACTCGATGGTTATTTTCAAGATATGTAGCATATAATCCCAGATACTTATGTCCAACAGAATCTGGTACTTTGGTAAAACTGTTTTTTATTTAAACGTACACGGAAAAAATTCGGGTGCAGAGGGGTTCCTAGTACCATGGAATCAATGTTTCACGGTACATTGGTTATGTACCCAAGGTTTATTTGAAGCGAGGAAAACTTAATAGCAACTCTGAAGACCTTCAGCTCGTCGATAGAAGCGCTATACGACACCTTTGCGCTAGAGAAACTTATTCGTACCGGGGCATGCCACAGAGGCACATTCAGGATGTGACTATGTCCTGAATGGGACAGAAGCCATTTATTTTTTTATTTAGTGGTGGCTTAGTTAATAGAAGAATAGCCAATTAGTCGTTCACTAGAAGGCACTAGAAGAACCCACCTCCGAGAGGACCCTGCTGGTAACATTTACGTGTACTTGTTGTACATTTAAATGGATGAGGTTCTTCCCTTTTAAGGCGCCCGGATCTTCTTGGTTCGGCCAAGCTTCATATTGTGGGCATATGTATCTATCTATTTATCTATCTTTTGACTTTTAAATATGAGTTTTTTGTGTTTTGATTCCTGGGTGTGTGTGGGTGGGTGGTTGGTTGTGTGAGTGTGTTGTGTGTGCTTAAAGAGCTTGGGTGCTCTGATACAACTATGTGACGAAGGTTGGTTGTAATGGGTCTCTTTTTGTCCTCCTCTCTCATCATGGATATTCTGTCTCCAAGAAGCTACCCAAAAGTTTTCCTATGGTTTGATGTCACTGTGTAGCTCCACTCAGTGCAGTGTTCAATTGATACTGTTGACGCTGGGCAATGTAAAATTGCTTTCAGTTGAGGTGAGAAATTGAATATTTGGCATTGGGTTCAGTTGCATGGATTACCTCTCGGTAGATGGCTAATATTTAAAAAAAAATACGGAATCGATAAGTAATTACAATAAATTAAATGAATCGTCTATCTTAAATTTTAAAATATCAAGAAACGCTGTATCGGTCCGAAAATGGAACTGCGGTAGTTCAATTTTCTTCGGACCAGCTTGATTCGGCTAGTGAACGCCAGACGTATTAGTATCGAGACAACATTGCTTCTGCGGATGCGGGACTAGAGCAATCTAACAAAAAGAGAGCCTCCCGTCCGACGCTGGTATCACAGGAGTCCAGACGAAACATTTATCCAAGCGTAGTCGGTGGAGCTCGGGAACGTTCGGCTCTAGTTAGTTCAGATAGTTCAGGAAAATCAGCATCTCTGTACGCTAACCCCATATTTAGATTGCTACGCCAAGACGATACGGTATCGGAATAAGGTCCGATATGAACAGGAGTGTTACTGCAAGGAATTACTTCAATATCTCCGTCAAAAGAAGGCTCTCCAACGGAAGAGGGATGTTTGACGGTCGAAGAATGTCCGAAGGAAGAAAGATGTTCGCCGGAAGAAGGATCTCTGGCAGAAGCTGAATCTTCGACAGAACTAGAATCCCTGACCAACAGGGCTGCGCCAAGATAATTAGGATCAAGGTCAAACTGTCAACTTAATTCTGCAAGTAGAAATAGAAACTGATAAATTTTAATTTTTTAATACACCTATGAAAAAGTTTTGCTACATTATTGAAAATTATTAGGGTTTCGTAGCCTAGTAAGACTATAATTAAGTAATAAATGATCTCTCTTCTTTCATTCCACCTCACATCCCCTACACTTCCTAATTTTTCTCTCTTTATTTCCCATCACTTCATTTTTGCTCCTTCCCTCAATTCTCCTCATTCCATTCACTTCCCCTCATCTAACTTGCTAAACCCTTACTTCCTCCTTATTTTACCACCATTGTATTCCTACTTACCCTCCCGGGAAAAATGTACGATAGACGGACCACGACTTCTTCCTCGTCTACTTCTCCTCTCCGAACTTACTGTACTCCTTTTATTATACCAGAAAAGCCTTAGAGATTTTTCTGCACATTGTGATTTCTAAAGACCAGTGATTCTAGCAAAAAGAACGAATTATATCTTGAAAAGTGTTCATTGCAGAAAAATATTTTTGTACAGAAAAATTCATATGTTAATAAATTAAGGAACTTTTTTAGCCTAAAAATTAGTGTCACCATTAAACAGCTGACTATATAAAAAAAAATATTTTGCAAAACAATTATGTAATTTATTGATAAGTAAATTTTTTTGTACAGTATTTTTTTCTAAACTGCTTTCCTTTCAAGATATAGTTCGCTTTTTTGACCAAAATTATAAAAACTTTGCTCTATTTTCACTTTTGGTCGATTTTATCAAAAAATAATGAACAAACGCAAAAATTTGTAGTATAAAAAGATATGCTCTCACGAAATATCCAATAGGTTTGTGAGTGCGGAGAAATTTAGTGAATTTATAAACCAGATTAAAAATAGCCTTATTTATTAAGTTACCGATATATGTGTATGTTAAATGTTTTTGATAAAACTAGTCTCTAGAACGAAAAAAGTTATACGTTGAACTTTAAAATTCGTTATAATTTGCCGTTTTTATGCAGGTTTAAAAATAATTGACAAAAAATCAAATCCTAATAAAGTTTCGAATTTAAAAAAATTTGCAGAACTTAAGATGTATATAATTAAAATTTTATCACGAGCATAACCGCAGCATTTTGCTGGGATCATGTGGCACTTCTCACGGCCGTGAGATAGGTGGTTACATTCTGTGACGGAAGTAATACAACGATCTGACAAAAGCCTCGTGCACCCCAAAGACACGGAGCGACCTGAGGACGACCGCCTGCTGCATTTTCCCCGCAATTATTTTAGCATATTGTTCACACGCAGGGATGCTTTTCAGGCTAATGACAACTCTTGGCACCTTCAAGAGCGCCGATGATAAGGACGATTAATTTAACAGAATATGCCGGGTACAAACGTCATCCGGTGCTGAAAATTCGATAACGAACATGGTTTTCGAAGTCGAAGAGAACTATGCAGGCCTCGAGTGTGCAACAGAAACAATTGTCGCGAATATAAAGTATCAGTGTATGTGGCACTTCTGGTTCTCGACAATTGACTCTATTACCCTAGGAGCGTTTAGCTCCGCTGCATTGTACAGAAACGCTCCTTTTCCCAGTTCTTAATGCTTCCTGAACATTTTAAGTCAAAACGTATTAAGTTCGGGATTTTTTTTTGTTTGGCCCAATGGGCGCTACATCATGTTTTTTGCAAGTTGCAAATTTCCTGTGTTCACACCACAGTATGTGTGGACTTTTGTATAACGTGCGACTCTATGCGTTGTACCCAAAATAATCCTGTTGTGAAGGCATTCAAGATTTAATATTCTGCGGCATAACCTTTCATGTCCCGATATCAAGGGATCTGAGCTCGTTCTTTGTCCATGGAACCACTCCAAATGAATAGAGTACTACCGGGACGGTTAAGATGTTCGTTGCACAAACTTTGTTCCTCGGCGACAGTTTGGAAGACCAAATCTGCCGGCTGAGCGGTTTATATCTGCTTCCGAGAGTATCCTTTACAGATGTCACATCCTGAATGTGGCTCTGTGGCACGCCTTGGTACGAATAAGTCTCTCTAGAGCAAAGGTGTCGTATAACGCTTCTATCGACGAGCTAAAGGTCTTCAGAGTTGCTATTAAGTTTTCCTTGCTTCAAATAAACCTTGGAGCATTTTTCTAACCCAAATTCTATTCCCATTTCCTTAGTGTATCGTTCGCCAATACCTAGAGCTATATATAGTTGCTCTTTATTTTTAGCATAAATCTTAAGGTCATCCATGTAAAATATATGGGTGACCTTGTGCTTTCGATTGGCAGGTTTGCGTAGTGCTAGAGATAATAGCAATAACGTGAGTCAAAAGAGGAGTGGGCTCATGGAGTGGCCCTGAAAGACACCTCTTTGGAAAATTGAACTTGTTAGTTGTCACAAGGTTTTTTCCAGATGAGGTAGTAAATCTGGTTTTCCAAAGTGGCATCAATCTCTCTATTCACCTCACGATTTGCGCATGGACCTTTAAGCTTTCCAAAAGACAGATGATAAGTTTACGGGAGGTCGAATTGAAAGTTTTCCGGTAATCAATCCAGGCCATCGATAGGTCACTCTGGTAGGATGCTGATTCTTCGCAGGCACATCTATCGATAAATGATAGTGCAGATAATTGATAGCCTACAGGTCGGATTCTTCGGAAAATTGTGCACGAAGCTCTTCATCCATTTCAGCCAGAACTTTAGGCTTGGGACAAACCTGGGTGTTGATGTTCCTCCGGGTCATAAAGCATCGCTCGTTCTCTATCGGATGCCTGCCCACGGTTGGTCTTGTCACCTGTCTTTCTCTGCTGCTGGCTTGTTTTGGCTGTGGTAGAGTAGGCGCTCCCCTTACATAGCCCCTTGTTTGAAGTACTCGCACCACAGAGCATGCAGTCGTGCCATGTAATTATCTCGTTCAGGGGATACTCTCGGATCTTAGCATTCCAGCAAGTCGTGATTTTGTCGCTCCGTCAATCTAAAAGCTCCAAGATTCCGTCCATCCATTGTTGTGTTATCATTGTTGTTCTTACGAGAAGCTAGGGAAAAGAGTTCGTCCATCCTTGTAGAGCCCCGCATACAAGAATAAGGCTGCGGCTTCGGCACGGTTTTCACATCACCACTTGGGGGTTAATTCATTCTGGACCACCCCTTGACAACTGTCCGTGACTAATACAATTAGGAATGACGACAAAGCCGATAATCATAACATAAAAGATCTTAATTTATCTCAAATGCAGGTAAGACTGATACTGGACAATTTTTTTTTACAGTGTGTATGGTGAATATTCTACGGCCACCAGTATATATACTATTTATAAATTTCATTTTTTTCTCTTCTAGCATAATTAAGAATAAGATAATTCTCATTAGAGAATTTTCAAAGTTTTAGGAAAAACTTTTTAAATTATTTAAACATTCTATGTATGGCTATTTCTAGTGCAAAAAAGCATGAAAAATTTATTGTTACGGTTTTTTTGTCTATAAAAAACAAATTAACAGAGTTATAGCATTTAGAAAATTAAAGAAGAAACGAAAATGAAAATTTAGAGCCAAACAACGCTCGATATGAAAAAAAGTCAAGGAGAGAAGAGCGTTGTTTTTTGAAAATCCTACAATAATGTCAAAACGAGTTTTTGAATTTCCTTGAAAAATTCAAAACTTAATTTTTGATCGCATCAAAAAATAATAAAAAAATTCTATTTTGCGGTCAAACTATGAAAGGTACGAAAAACGATAAATTGACAAAAATTATGCACCTAAAAAAGATCTACTTTGTTATAATTTACTTTATGACAGGATTAGTTTATTTTTTTAGTCGTACAAAATAGTATTACAAATTTAAAAAAAATGTTAGACAAACAACACAGGCTACAAAAAGGAATGTAAACAAACATGTTCAACCAAAAAAGGTACACATTTTTAAATAATTATTTTTTGATAGGCTGCGTATTTTTGTTTTATTCGTGCAAAATAACATTAACAATAAAAAATCCAATTTTTAGAATAAGCACGGAAAGTGCAGTAAAATGTGAATAAAATAAACTTATGTACATTTAAAAAAGATCTTAAATTTGTTTACAATACGTTTTTTATAAGATCAATAGTCTTTGTTTTAATCATAAAAAATAAAAAGAAAAGATTAAATTTTTGAACAAACCACACAAGCTATGAACAAAATTACTTGACAAAAGTTGCTTACCAAAGAAAGAGCGATACATATTTGTCAAAATTAATTTTTTCATAGGAGCGCAGTTTTTGCTTTAATCATGAAAAATAGCATTAAAAATATAAAAAATAAACACAACAGACAACAAATAACAAATTCAGTTCAATTTTGTTAGAAATTCAGTTTTCTAGTCCAAGATTCTTCATATTAGTTGGGAATTTTTTGGTTTAAAATTAAACTATTTTAATATAAATTATCATTTTAAATTTAAAAGTTAATATACAGATCTGTACATGTAACTATTTCATTTATGGTTAAAATTGTTCTTTCTTCGCTCAAACTTCATGTATTTTGTTCAAAATTGTCTTTTTGGCAGAGGTAGAAACTGATTAAGTTTCATTTTTAATATATCAATAATATAGTTTTGCTAAGTCATTGAAAAAAATTAGATTTCGTAGCGAAGAAGCATGTTAATTAGGTAGCTAATGCTCCTCCTCTTACACTTTTCTTTCCCTAGTCTCCATAACTTACTGTACTTTCCCTTACCTCCTAAAACTTCCCTCCACTCACTTCCCCTACTTCCCTATCGTCTAGTTTCACTCTCCATCATATTTCACTCTCCCTTTATATGCCCTCCATTCACTTCCCCACCCCCCTACTGACCGTAACTTCATTTTCCTCACTACACTTCTTCTCCACCCCTCCCTTCGTTGAATATCTGTATTGTAAAATGATATACGTAATAAATATCCAGAAAAATACGTGAACTATGACTATTGGAATCCCATTTTAAAGACTCGTAAAAGGGACAGATGACTTATCCGAACTGGAGTTACAGCTATTTGCATTTGGAGGACAGACTAAGCCTAACTACCCAGCCAGGCAAAAGTTGCGATGGACGGAGCCCAATTATCCCTCCTCGACTTCCCCTCACCAAACTTCCTGCACTCTCCTACACCTCATCGCTACTTCGAAATACTTTCCCTTATTTACCTTCGCTCACTTCAACTATTTCCCACCACGGTCCGTCTCCTCACTCCTCCTACTTCACACAACTTTTCCTACTCCCCCTCCCCTTACTTCTACTTCCGAGAAAAAGAACAAAAAGTGACCGAAACTATGATGGAGAGAACACAATGAACTAAACAATGAGAAGCGTGAAGGTTAGAGCTAGGCTTTTCTTTTTCTAACAAATGGCAATGACATATGACAGACCAACGTTTAAATTTAGGAGTCTCGTTCTTGAGTTTATTTTGAATTCGCCCGAAGAACTTCAGATCGGGGTTACAAAACATTTAAAACATATACATTTCAAGAAAAATATTAAATTACTCTACATTTACCAGTAGAGTTAAGAATCCCGACCACGACAAGAATATGAAGAATTTTCATTCTTTCCCAATGAAAGTAAAACTGAAGACTATAGAATTTTTATCACAGTATGAATAACGCATATTAGAGGAATATTCTCGTACATTATTATTTTACCTTGAGTAACTCAGATAATTCATATCTGAAGAAAACCTCGATAAACGTCTAAATAATTGCCACACTATACTTTATGTGTTTAGAAATGATGATTTAAATGATTCAAATTAATGCTTGTAATGTCAATAATGTTATCAGCTTTAGAGACGGAAAGTAACTAGTTTATTTGAACCATGTGATAAAAAAATCTAACTATTTCTGACTAAAGGATAGTTTGTTAATTTTAAAAGTATCTTATTATACTTTTTATTCAGAAATCACTTCTTTTCGTTAAAAATAAAAATATTTTCTGTTGGTCTTAGGATGTTCAAATTCTACCAGAACTGGGAGAACAAACTACGTATTTCTAAACTCTCAAGAAACACATTTAGAAAGAAAAAGGTTATTTTCAAAGTTAAAGATTCTTTTTTTTTGTTTGAAGCTTCATTTAAAAAAATAAAAATAAAACTATTTCAAAAAAATTTAGCATTTTTAGATAAAATTCATCTTTTCGGTTGAAAATCAGACTATTTTGTAAAATTTATCTTCTTGTGTTAAGAATTTAATTATTTTGTTACAAAATTCAAATATTGGAACAGAAATCAAGTTTTTCGGGTTGAAAATTCAACTGGTTGGTAGTTTCAAACTTAAGTATCAAACTTTAACAATTTATTTTATCTGTTTTCAGGAAAGAATCATCAAGAGATTTTATCTTGGTTAAAAATTCAGGCCTTTTTTATTTGAAATTCATTTTTGGATTCAAGGGTTTTTAAAATTAAATGAAATTTTGTTGGGTAAAATACTAACTATTACGTCTTTTTTGGAAATAATTTGCTTTGGTTAAGAAGTCATCTTTTTTGGTTCAAAATTAACTTTTTTTAATTTTGTGCAAGACGGGATTGTTTTAAATGTAGAAATAAAAATTTTGAATTTTAAAGAAGTTCAATTTTCGGCGTAAAAACTTCCATAACGATCTCTAAATGTTCTTTTAAAATTTTCAGAAATAAGGTATAGTATTCGGAGACAAATATTTTACAAAATCTAATGAAAATGGCGTCAAGCAACCCCTTCATGAAGATGCACATTGATAAAGAAAATGTACTTTGTCATGGTGATGCAGTTTTTGTTATCGAAAGTTGAAAAAATACTAAAAATGATTACATTTTTTTTCAAGATAGCTGAAATTAAAGATACTAGCATGTAGATGTCCACTAAAAAAACTTGCTATTTCATAGTTTAGTTATTTTGTTATAAGTAGCAAAAAAATAAAAAAATAGAAAATTTAATTTAATTTTGTAATTTTGTAATTTTTTCAAGGAGAAAATATTTTTCTACATTCGACCAAAAATTAATTAAGATAAAAAATGGGATGATGATTATAATATTTGGCTTAAAAAAACAATTCACTAAAATGGGTAAGCAAAGCTTTTATTTATTCCAAGCGAAGCACGTATTACGAATATCTTTATCGAATGGTTAAAACGTCATTTTTGGGATTAAAAATTCGTCTTTTTGGGTTTAGCTATATTGTTGAAAATCTATGTTTAAACTAAAAATGCAACTATTTCATTTTTAGTAAAAAATTGATCCCTTTAGTTAAAAATTAAATTTCTGAGTTGAGGCTTGAACTTTTTTGTTAAAAATGAAGTTTTCTGGTTACAGTGATCTGTCACTTTCTTGCCTAGGGTAGAAAAATCGACTATCGACCCGCTCTACAGACATCTCAACTCGAAATTCGATTAATGATATGATAAAAAATTGCATGAATGAGTCGGTTCGACGCAACGATTTCCCTCGTGTTATATCTGCTCTCGCTTCGCTCGGGCGGCTAACCTCTCACTCGTGAAATTGTTGCCTTTCGACCCTCTTTACGCAATATACTATGACCTAACATACATCAATAAGCATAAATTGTTGTAAATAATTTTAAGAGAGCTTACTAGAAAAATGTAGGATTGTACAACATTTATAAAAACACAAACTCGACGGATTAGGTTGGTATTTTTTCTGATCGAGTCAACCAACACGGACCTAAACGTTTTCAATAACATCATTTTCTTAAATTTTGGAGACCGGATTCTGGATCGTCCAGATTCCGCCAGATTGAATTTTTAGCAGTTGTTTCCGCCTTGATATTAATATGGGCAATCTTAAATAGGCGTGCGCGTGCGACTTTAAATAATAGGTGAAAATATATTAAGCATTTGCCAGATATACAAACATTCTACGTACATAAAGAATGGTTTCCAATACGGAACTAAATATTATTACGAAATTTTAACAGTTAGTTGTTATAAAAATAATTTAAATTAGAGAAGCCAATTTTTCGTCTGGTACCAAGAAAATTAATTTTCCTGAAATCTGTACAATGTGTTTTTTTGGACAAGTGTGTTCTCTTTCTCGCGTTTCTTGATATTTCAAATTATAAGATAGACGACTCATTTAATTTATTGTAATTACTTATCGATTGCGTAAATGATAATTAAGCTTAATGCATTAATTATGAAAAATAAGAAACAATCATTATTTCGTAGCCTAATCGTAAGTATAAGCATACAAACTTCATTATTATCAATGATTTACTCGCATATTTAATCAATCAGACATTTAATATTCAAAAAAGGTAAATGTTTTATAAAAACAATTATTACGATATGATGAATTAAGATTCATATTCGATAAAAATGGTTTTTTTCTTAACTTTTAGATTATGTGTCTTATGTGTGTTCAAGTGACGGGACAAAATTACAGGAAAACAATATGAAGTTTAACATAAAAAGTTTGACAACCGGCATATATAAAAGATTTAAGGAAACTCCTTTTTTATTCTGTCGTGTGTATTAAAATAGATGATCTGTCTAGAAACTAGTCGTTCCGAGCGTTACATCCCAGCCTAGCCACGTATTGCTGGTATACGTAAAATTGTTAACATTCATTATAAATTGATTTTCGCCGATTAAGTTATTTTCCAAAACTATTTCCTTTGTTTTAAGCAAAATGTTTATCTATAATCAGGAATAATATCCCTTTTGCTGCTCAATCTTTTTTAAAAAGGAAATTGGCAACTGAAACATCTTTACTATCAGTCGTCTTAGGAAATACGAATGATTTTCCGTTGGGAAGTAACCTTTCTTCTACCTCGTGCATTAGCTGAGCTCTATCACGCTCGAATGCATTGCGACCGGGGGATATTGTAACTCGATGATACTTTCCAAGAACTAGGGCATATAATCCCAGATAAATCCTATTTTCACGTCCAAAAAGTATTCCAAGGGTGTGTGAATCGCAAACTGAAATTAACAACCGATACCTTATGTCTACTGGTACTGGTATAAACTCGGCTTCTATTAGTACATATAAACCTTTAAGAGTAAGAAACTCGAGCTTGTACGCTACCACTGAATCTCGTTTTCGAGTCCAAGATGGTACGACATCAGGATAAGGTCCCATGTGAACAGGACGCTTACTACGTTGAAGCACTTTTATATGTTTGATAGAAGGAAGATGTCCGTCAGAGGATGACTGTCCGACAGAGGAAGAATCTCCACCAGAAGTAGGACGTCTGACCATCAAAGGTGCGCCAATATAATTAGGGTCATAGACGAACTGTGAACTTAATTCTGCAAGTAGAAACAGAAAGTAGTAGTTAAATCTCCCCCTCTTCCAATCCTCCCCTACTCCCCCTAAGTTCCTGTACTTCCCCTTTTCTCTTATAACTCCCCAGCACTCACATCCCCTACTTATCTATTCTCTAGTTTAACTCTCTTTCATATTCCCTACTATCCGGGTACGTGACATCTAGTAGTCGCCGACTAATAACAATTAGACGAATCCGCTAAGTTTGCTAAACAAAATTTGCAAAAAAAATTTTCGTTGAGAGCTATTTAACAAAATACAAGCAAAAATGCTCTTGCAAGCCCCATTGCTCAGAGACCTTAACTTTTACATGACCAGGGCTAAGAATATGTTGGAAAAAATCTGAAAAAATTCTAGGGTGTCCTATAGCATGTTTAGAATGCAGTAGAGATCTTAAAATTCAAAAATATTTAAAAATGTACGTTTTGCAAGTATTTTTGTTACATGTTTTTATTTAGGAATTGAATGGCTTTATCGCGCTGTTTAATGGCTTAAAATGTGTGGTAAGGTACACTGATTCCTATTTTGTCCATAAAACCTAAGAGAACAAATACTGGAATTATCATCAAAATTTCTGACAATCGTTTACGTTCTACAGATGATTTGACATGGAATTGCTCATGTAAAAAAATATTTGACGCATTTCAGTAGTAAATTAACAGTATAATAATTACAAAATTATATGACAGTATAGAAATAAGTGCACTCGATTAAATAAACAAAATATAAGATGATTCGTGTGCAAGCTTGATGCTGTAATATGATATTAAAATTTTATGTCAGAACCTCAAATTGTTGAGACGGCCCTGCTGAGCGAGCAATGGCCGTGGGAAAATCTGGGGAAAACGTCTGCCTGCCGCTGGGGAATATGACGGACCTTTTTTTTACACTTTTCTACTCTTTCGGCACGTGCCTTGCCTTATTAAACTCAAGATTATTCTGAGCGACTTTTAACGCGGAAATATAATTTTTATTCAGTTTAATGGACAAAATAGGAATCAGTGTACATTACCACACATTTTAAGCCATTAAACAGCGTGATGGCTCCATTTAATTCTCAACAGCATTTTAAACATGTTGCAGGACACTATAGAATTTTTTTTAAACTTTTCCAACATATTCTTTGTTCTGGGGTCATGTGAAAGTTAAGGTGTCTGCGCAATGGGCCAAGAGCGCCGTCAATAAGGACGATTAATTTAACAGAATATTCCGGGTACACTCGTCGCAACTCCCATACAAGGTCTCTATAACTCTCTTTCTTTTCATTCTCCAAGGCTATGTTGTGTTTGTCAGCTTGTGCCGACAGTTCAATAACAAACATGGTTCGCTTCTTGAAGTCAAGGAGAACTATGTCAGGCCTCGACTGTGCAACAGAAACAATTGTCGAGAATATAAAGTTGCAGCATATGCGGCACTTTTCATTCTCGACAATTGACTCTATTTCCCTAGGAGCGTTTAGCGGAGCGATATTAAGGTTAATGCCGTAAAACTGACAGAGATGGTAATAAAGGGGTGTGCATGGCACGCTCTGCAGTTATAATCGGGAATGCCTTGTCTCAAAATGAATATACATACTATCGGGACGGCAAGCATATTCGTTGCAGATACTTTGTTCCTCGCCAACAGTTCGGAAGACAAAATATGCCGATGAGCGGTTTCTGTCTGCTTCGGAGAGTATCCTTTATAGATGTCACACCCTGAATGCGGCTCTGTGGCACGCCCAGTTACGTATAAGTCTCTTCAGCGCAAAAGGGACAATCCCTAGAGCTAAATGTAGTTACGCTTTATTTTTAGCATACATCTTAAGATCATCCATGTAAAATACATGGGTGACCTTGTGCTTTCGATTTGCAGGTTTGTCGCAAAGGTACCCCTAGAAATGGGGAAGTGCTAGGAATAGTGGCAATAATGTGAGGTAAAAGAGGAGTGGGCTCATGGAGATGCCCTGAAAGACAACTCTTTGGAAAGTGAGATAGTAAATCTGGTTTTCCAATGTGGCCAATGTGGTCCAAATGAAAATAACCGTAACTGCAGTTCGGGTAAGTCATCTGTCACTTTTACTAATTTTTTTAATTAGACTTAAATATCTTTGATCCTGATGGTGTTTATTGAATATCTGTTTTGTAATATGTTATGCGTAATGGGTGCCCATAAAAACGACATGAATTATGACTATTTGAATCCCATTTTAAAGATTCGTAAAAGTGACCAATGACTGATCCTAACTGTAGTTACAGCTATTTGCATTTGGAGGGCAGACTTATCCTTACGTCCACTGACAGGAAAAAATGTATATGGACTTATCCCTCCTAGACTTTCCCTCACCGAACTTCCTGTACTTTTCCTGTACCTCATCGCTATTACGAAACACTTTTCGTTATTTTTCTCCACTCAATTCACATACTTCCCATCCCTGTCCCCCTTCTCACCCCCATACTTAGCCCAACTTTTTCTACTTCCCTACCTTCGCTTCCACTTCTGGAGAAAATTACGGAGAACGCAACCCTAGTTCTCCTTACCTCATTGCCCCTACTTCTCCATCCATCGCTTTCCCTTACTCCACCCACGATGCCTACTTCATGTTACTTCCCTTCACATCTACTTCCGAGGAAAAAATACAAAAAAGTGGCAGAAACTATGATGGAGAAAACACAATGAAGTAGACAATAGAAAGGGTAAAGGTTAGAGTTTGGCTGTTCTTTTTCTAACAAATGGCAATAAAATAGGACAGACCAACGTTTACAATTAGGTTTTTCGTTCTTGAGTTCATTGTGAATTCAACCTAAGAATTTCAGCTCGGAATTACGAAACCCTTAAATAGATATATTTCAAGAAAAATATTAAATTATTCTATCTTTACCAATAGAATTAAGAATGACGGCCATGGAAAGAATATGGAGGATCTTCATTGTCGCTAAATACAGGTATAACTGGTGACTGCATGGAGAATCTTTAACGTAGTATGAATGATCAATATTGAAGGAATATTGTACTAATATTCTTGCACATTATTATTCTACCTTGAGAAGCTCAAATAATTGATATCTGAAGCAAACCTACATAAACTTCTAAATAATTGATATATTTTGCTACATGTTTATGGCAATGATGATCGAAACGATTCAAATTAATTCTTATATTGTCAATAACGTTGTCAGCTTTAGAGACAAAAAGCAACTAGTTTATTTTAATTCTGTGATAAAAAACTATTTCTGACTGTAGGTTAATTTATTAAATTGAAAAATCTCTTATTATACTTTTTGTTTAGATTTCATCTCTTTTGATTAAAAATTATACTATTTGGTTGAGAATTTAATTATTTTGTTCAAAATTAAACTGTGTGGCTGAAATAAGATATTTTACTTAAAAATTTTACTATTTGTTGCAAATTTCTGTATTTGAATGTTAATTAAGCGACATATAACATTTTTTCTGTTCGCATTAGGATATTCGAATTCTTTGAGAACTGGGAGACCGAACTACGTAATAAAGTTGTTTGCTAAGTCAGATATCATTTTGCCAATAAATGGATCATAAAGTATATAAAATTCTAATTTTAATAACGCCCATACAATATTTCTAACGTATTGTTCACTATTTTGAGTTGAATGTTGAAAGTCGCAAAATGTTGTTCAAAAAATGTTAAAGGAGTGTTTTGTCAAAGCCAATAACGGAAATCTACGGAAAATTGATATGTTTATGGTATTCATAAAGAATTGATTGAAAAAGTACTTAAATGTCGTCATGTTTACTGAACAATTCGTAAATATGTACGATTTTAAAATGTATTAATAAGTCTACTTACTGTTTTCCTTCATCGTACGCATACTTTTGGTTGTTAGTCGTCAAAAACAACATTAAAAATTAAAAATTAAAATTTTGGACAAACGACACAAGCTATAAAAAAATAAATAGACAAGCTTTGCTCTTGCATAAAATAGCGAAAACTCATAGAAATTGGTCATGAATAATTTTTGATAGGGCACGCAATTTTTTTTTAATCGTAAAAAATAACATTCAAAATTAAAAAATTAAATTTATTGAAAAACGACACAAGGTACGAACTAAAATTAACAGACTAAAGCTTTGCACACCACAAAATCTACACATTTTTTATTAATAATTTTTAAATAGGACGATTAGATTTACTTTCAATCGTATATAATAAGATTAAATATTTAAAAAAAATTGTGGAGAAACGACACAAGAGGCGAACAAAATTAAAAAGAAAAAGTTTTTTAAACAAAAAATATCTACAAGTTTGCTATAAACTACAATAAAAATGTGTTTAACAAAATTTTTCACGTGAATTACATCTACATTGGATATAAAGAAATTAAGTTAATAGCTAAACGACACAAGTTGTAGTAAAATGTTTAGAAATAATTTTTATTTGAATAGAATGTCCATTTTTTTAATGATAAAAATAAGAAAGTAAAAATACTTTTGTTTCAATACTAATGCATATCATGAATAGTAATAATATAAGTTTATTGAAATAGTATACATTTTTCAGGATGTTTAAGAATAAAATTTATTGCAAGTAGAGAAACAAATATTAAATTAACCATTGAAAAGGAGATTTCTACTGATATAGTTGCACATATACTGATAGAGTTAAACATAATCTAGAAAAGTTCGCATTTTAGACGAAATCGAGTGCAAAGCACGAGATACGCGATGAAAATGTGTTCGTTAAAGCCGAAGGAGCTTTAACTAAAGAGAATTCACAATCAGCAAATGATAGATGCCGATGTTGGGACCTTTATAATTAAAAAGGCTTCTGCACAAAGCGCGAGGTGATACGATATCGAGAGCGAGTCAAATATAATATCGAGCTGGGCGCGCGAAAATCTTTTTTTGGTTGAAAATTAACTTTTTTAATTTTGTGCAAGAATGAATTTTTTAGATGGTAGAAATGAAATTTTTTATTCTTTAAGAAGTTTAATTTTCAGAGTAAAAACTTTCATAGCGAACTCTAAAAATATTTGTTTAATTATAAAAAATAGGGTACATTATTCTTACCCAAAAATTTGAGCAAATCCAAAGAAAATTATATCATGATGAAGCCTAATTTTATTGAGCGTTAACAAATAAAATTTGTTTTGATGGTGCCCTTTTTGTTATTGGCGAAATAATTATTTCAAGGAAAGAATATTTGGCGTAATTCGACC
>JAAAKG020073941.1:0-17155 GCA_010014905.2 Druon quercuslanigerum
ACTTTAACGTACTTTATTGTACTCTAATGCATTTCCCAAAGTTTCAACTCGATCTTTTATTTAAAAAAAAAGTTCTCAGGTTCAAAAAAATATTCAGTGAACTGAAAAAGTGAGTCGTTAATATAGGTATTTCGCTGTGTCACATACCCTTAAAAGAGAGAAAGCTGGTTATTATAGATGATTAAATAAGAAATATCAAATACGTAGTTGAAATTTAAAAAAGTTAAAGAATATTTAATTATGGTTTTCTTTATTTAAAGAAGGGAAAAATATAAATGCTCGAATTCACAAGCTCTTAAAATCCCTGAATTAATAATATTTGAAATATAATAATCGTTAAATATAATCACGGCGTTTAATTTTGAAGTAACCTTAAAACTTGCTCTCGCAATACATAATTGCTGACAATTGGTTCATAAACGCAAATGTCGAAGGCACCATTTTTCAAGGCTACTACTCTAGAAAAAGAGCTTAGAACCATTGAATTAAAAATAATTATTTTGTCCTTGATTTGAAATGGATTCGGTCTGTTGATAAAAGTGACGCTAAATATGTCATCTTTGTGTGCATAAAGCTGAGGGTAATTTTTCAGTGAAGGAGGTTGATTTTTGAAAAATCTTGTTAATGTAATTTAAGAGTATTGATCATTGAGCATCAATGTATGCATATATATTGACAATCGCAATTTTGGCAGTCTTTTGCTTGTTTTTACCATGTAAAACTGCCGCCTTAACATTAAGATAGTACGTCCATATTAGTCTAAGATCCGAATATAAAAGGACCTTCGCCCATTCGTTTACGCGAAGAAAAGTATTTTATAGCAAAATTAATATGTTCAAAAATATATCGCGAGTAGGTTGCCTAAAAAAATTCAGGCAAGGCTATGATTAATTAAAAATTCAAAAATGACTTTGTAAACAAAATTGCAATCGTCCGCTTACGAAAGAAACTATATGCTAATCGAAAGTATGACGCTTGTAGAATATGCAAGCATTGGGTTGTCTATTTTTTCCCGTCATAACTATTGGGTTTGCAGATATAAACAGGTAAGTCGATACTAGTATTTTGCACCAATCTGTTTACGCAATAAACCTTATATGAAAATAAAGATAATTTTATTGCAAACACTATGGTATAAGGTTGGCTGCGAAAATCTGTTTGGAATTCCGGTTGTCGAGTGTGCCGGCGTCATAGAAGAAGACGCAGCATTGCAGCCACGCATAGCTTGACGTCCAAGAAGTTGGCAGCGCCATTTTGTTGTTTCAAAAAAACAAAAGTTGTGCTGAATTGTGCTAGGCTTGTGCCCGATTGGGCCTTAACGATTTAAGAATAAAAGTGAAAATTTTAGTCGGAATTCAAAAAAAACTTTTTCAGGGCCAGAAACGCTATTTTGTGATTTCGAAAAAACAAAAGTTGTGTTGAATTATCCTAGGCTTTTGGTCAATCCTGCCGCAAAATTTAAAAAAAAAATAAAAATTGGAGTCAAAATTTAAAAAAAAATCCGGGCCAGGCGCGACATTTCGTTTTTTTCGACAAAAAATTGTACTAAATTGGGCTAGGTTTGTGCTCAATTTTGCTGTAAACATTTTTTTTTTGAGTCAAAATTTGAACCAATCAAGTTATTTGTATCAAATTAATTTTGTTAACCGAAAATCTTTCAAAATGTGAATTTCGGAAATATAAAGATTTTGCTGGGCTGCGATATACGTCCAAAACAGTTATTGTCCAACGTACGTTTTACTTACGACCATATTTATTAATGAAATACTAGTTTCTTTTTCATCAGAATAATTTTTGCAATTAAAAAAACGTCAAAATGCGAATTTCGAAATTTGACGCATGGCACAACCAAGTACAACTTTCAGATTTTCGAAAGTCGCATTTTGAGACATTTGTTGAACAAAAATTATTCTGATGAGAAAGAAACTAGTGTTTCATCCAAAAATATAGACCTGAGTAGAAACTGTGTAGGACAATAATTGTTTTGCACGCCTAGAACAACCTAGCACAACTGTAAGAATTTTGAAATTCACATTTTGTACATTTTTGTTTGTGATATCACAAAAAATGTTCTTTTGTGAATTTTGGTTAAAATTTTGACTTTATTTTAAAATCATTTACGGCACATATGAGCATAAACCTAGCCCAATTACGCACAGTTTTTTTGTTCTTGAAAAAACAAAATGGCAATGCCAACTTCTTGGACTTAAAACATCAAAGCTCCCGAAAATGAGTAATAAGTATCTTGAAAAAGCTCCCACCAATCGGAGCGCGAGTTGTGCAGACTCGTCTTCTACGCCATGTCCATTTTATACAATTTTTGAACTATTATTATTTTTAGGGTCGGTAATAAGGGGTAAGCTTTGTTTTTTAATAAATTCTTCCTTGATTAATTAATTAATTAAAATATTGATGTTAATTAAAAGTGAGAATTATAGTACATCATGCCCTTTTTTGCATTGATATAAGTGAAACAATGCCAACTTCGAAGTGCATTGTTTATATGGTTTACCTAAGTTCAATTTGAAAAATGACAATGTTCAAAAATATATTTAACCGTACCGTATATACTTAACCACAAGAATATTATTCAAAATTCAGTACTTTTTTTTAACTTAAGGATTTCATTATAAATAGTTTATTTATAAATATTTTGTGGATATGGCTTACCATAATTCTGAGAAAAATGAGTTTAAAAATCAATTTTTTACATCAGCTAAAATACATTCATGATAGTATTAAAATTGTTACTAATATGTTCTTAATCATGTATTTTGTTTGACAGTTGAGGGACTTGGCTAATTATAACTTTAGGACGACGAACTGTCGTAGAGCGGGCATGGTGTATTTTAAAAAAATTTTTCTTTTAATTTTCAATGTATCTTGCATTCTGATTAGTGGGCGCTTTTTCAGGTTAATCATCGCTGAACTGCTGGAGCTTTGACGCTTGGGAGGTTTATAGCGGACTCTTCGCGGACAACCTTATATCATCGTGTTCGCAATAAAATTATCTTTATTTTCATTTTTTTTTTTTTTCCTAGACGAACGTATTTTTTAACATATTAACTTTGATATAAAATGCTTTTTATCGTGTAAACGAATGGGTGAAGGTCATCTTACATTCAGATTCTCTACTACATGTTTCATTCTAAAAATTCAAAAGCACAAAATTTCGAATGTGATGAAAAATAGCATTAAATTATTCAATATTGAAAAATTCTAATTTTTCGTTATTTCATTTTGATCTTGCCATCTATAACTACACGTTTTTTCTTCCAAAAATTACAAAGAACGACATTTTTTAATGTGGTGCAATATTAGCACTAAATAATGCTATATTGAAAGATGAGAATTTTGCATTATTTCATGTGTGGTCATGACAACTTAACTTTAGACCAGCACAAACCATACGTTAAAAAAATCAAAAGCATACAATTTGTTAATGTGTTAGAAAATTAACACTGAGTGATGCAATTTTGAAAAATGATAATTTTGAAGTATTTCATGTATGGTCATGCCATCTTAACGTTAAGCCAGTGCGATTACACGGTTTTTTATAATTAAAAAGCGCAAAATTGGTCAATGCAGTAAATTCTGCAATATTGAAAACTTTATTATGACAAATTAATTAAATAAAATTTTGCGTTATAGTAGTGATTATTATATTGAAATTTATTTTAAACTTAACTATGGATCCATATGATCTAAACTTAAAGAATCAGTGCCGTATAAACTATTTCCAATTGGAATGCATAATATTACGCTGCCGTCTCGTTTTCGGTCCCGCAGTTCCCGCATCACAAAAATGTCGATTACTGAAATTCTAAGAAGAATGTAAACCCAGGCTCCAGAGTTGAGTGTCCAGTCAAAATATCAAAATATTTACATCATTTTTTTTTAAATTTTGCCAAATTGTTTATTTCCAAGATATTGTCATTGAATGTCAAGCTATGACAGAGTGGAAAAGCCATTTTATAAATTTTGTCATACATAAGAAAACGCGGAATTGTCTTATGTGCAATAAAGAAAGCTTCATCATGGTACTCGGATTGAAGAGACTTCATACTAGATGGGGTTATTTATCTTTTTTTAATTAAGCTGCCTTCACTCTAAAAACCATAGTGACATTCAATGCGAGGCATTCTTAAGAACCTATACAGTATTAAAATTTAATGACTTGTTTAAATAAATAATTGTCTCGTAGAACCTTAAAAATATGTGTAAATTTTAATTTCATAATAAAAATGTAGGATCTCCAAAACAGTGAAAAATTTTAAGTTTGGTTGCAACTTAATGTTTTGAAACTTCTACAGATGTAAAAATGTTTTAGTTTGTTGTGCATCTTTTTTTTGTCAGCTTTTATAACCTTGAAAATTTCCAATTGTTGAAATCTACAACACCTGTTAGTAAATTTGTATTAACATATATTAAATGTAAAAGTGGATGGTTCTAAAAAGTATTGAGGTACTTAGGAATTATGCTTCAGATTAAAGGTTTTTTTATTTTTGGGCGTTATCAGTGAGTGAAAGTTTGTGTAAATCGTGTGAATAAGCGAGAAGGTTTGCTAATTTTTGTTAATTTGTTTTATTACAGTTGGCGGTATGAGCCGGCCGTCGAAAGCTGTGACCCAGGTGAAGAAAGTAGCACCACCGGCCGTCCCTGACGTATTCCGTCATTCCGGTTCGTCCTTTGGATCGGCAGGATATGCTAGCAGTGAAGATGGATGTTTTTTGTCGAGTGGTGCCGGTGTCGGAGGAGCCGGCGACGACGGTTCTTACGGGATGCCGTCTGGGAAGAGTCCGGGGCCCATTTTCACTCACCCTGGTTTCGCTTTCCCTCCGATCGTCGGCAAATACACCCACGCCGAGGATCAAGGTACGTACGACATGCGTTTACGGTTAGAAATTCGCATGCGGCTAATGTAAAACTGGTTTCTACCAGACATTCGGAGCCTCATAATCAGTTTTTTGTTAAATATGCTTTTGCAGGACTAATTTAATTTTAAATTTCTTAAAGTAAATTTCTTAGAATAAAACCAGATTAAAATGGAAAATTTACATATTTAACTTTTAAAATACCTACATTTTAAAATTTAAACCTTAAGATCTATCTTATTTTAAATTGCTCTCTAGCCTCAAAGCTATATTTTTATTCAAAATATGTATACAAAATACATAATAACCTCGTGGAACAAAATTAGCGAAAAGAATCACCAGTTATTAATATTTTCTTGAATAAAATTTTTTTCCTAGATAAAGAGACCATTTAGTATTTAATCTTTGTTGGATTTAATCTGTTAATGAGTTATGCTAAAGCAAATGAAACTGCACAAGCTCTTGCAAATTATAGAATTAAAATTGCGTAAAAAATGATTCTGAAAGTAACTTTATTTTAAGCTTAAATATAGATATAAACTTAATATACTTGTTCATCTTTCTATATTTGAAATTGTAAGTTTCTACTAATGAAATGGAGTGAAGATGTTTACCAACAGCTTTAGTATAAGCATACTACTCTTTTGTAGCAAACGCCTAATTCCCTTAGTGAGCCTTACTTGGGAGTGAAGTAGAAGTTTTCTATTAAAATTTAGTAGAAATTCTTACTAAAGCAATTCGTAAACGACTTCGCACTATTTGATCCGTAGATTTGAATCTAATGGATCATCACAATATGAAGAAACTGATCACTTTTTGTCTTACGTATAAGTAGGAATAATCATCGACCTCTTTAATGTTGTTTACGATCACATTGTGCTATAGTATTTCATTCTACCGACATGCATATACTGACCATGAACAGTGAACACTTGTCTATAAGATTGTTAGATTGCTCAGACTCTCCATATCGACCTAACTAAAATATCTCTTGGATAAAAATTTGATCTATACCTAGATAAATCGAGGGTTCTCGTATTCTCTTAACCTACTTCACATACAGATTTCAATCGAAGAAAAAAATTTTTTTTTACAAATGAAACAGTCCTTGCAAAACTTTAAACAAAGATTCGACGTGATTACATAATTAAAAGTGATTTCCGCATTCAACGTCCTGTGATTGACGATTAATGTAGTGACAAAGCTTAACTGATTGCATGAATATCACATAAAATTGATAAATAGGCGAAACGTGATTGTGTACTAAGTACAAGTTTTCTTATAGGTATCGACATGACACAAAGCCCCGGAAGAGATAGCCCAGGGAGTTCAGGTTCAGGATCTGGTTCGAGGCATTCGACAGCGTCGCTTGATTCTGGAAGAGCTTCCGGTTATCATTTAGGCCCGAGAGGGCACGGTGCACTCACATCATCGCCTAGGTGCTCGATTAGTTCCCTTGGAAGTCATCCCGACAGGCCCGGTGATCTCGATGTTGTTCATGCCTGGCTGACCGAGCTGCAATTTGAAGAGTACTTTCCTTTATTTGCTTCAGCTGGTTACGATCTCGCTACTATAACCAGAATGACTCCCGAGGATCTCACAGCAATAGGCAAGCACCTTTTTTTAAAATCAAAATTGATATTATGACAATGAACTTTGATTTCGTTTAACCTTCCTAAAATCACAAATTTGAGACAAATAACATAAAGGATTCTATTTCAGGTATTAAAAAGCCGCATCATAGGAAACGACTGAAGGCGGAAATAGACAATTTAAATATAGGAGATGGTTTGCCGGAGCATGTTCCGGGATCGCTGGAAGAATGGCTTAGGTTATTAAGACTCGAGGAATACCTCGGAGCTCTTCATCAACAGGGTATGCGCTCAGTCGAGGATGTCACGACTCTCACATGGGAGGATCTTGAGGACATTGGCATCGTTCGACTCGGTCATCAGAAAAAACTGCTTTTGGCAATTAAACGTGTTAAAGATATTCGTGCCGGAAAACGTATTCAACCACTGGACTTGGCTCGTCTTCCTCCGCATCCAGGACAAACGCAGGTAGCTAACTTGTTTGTCAATGTTCAACTTCTGCTTTCGAAAACATAGGTAGTTAGATCTACTACCCATTTTTTTCAATGTAGTCAGTAACACGTTAAAAATAATCATCCAGAAAAAACACAATAAAAGATACTTCTGAATACAGCAAATGGTTATTAAAAATTATCATAATCTCTTAATGCTTAAAACTTTGAAATTCACAACTTCCAACTTTGCAGGATGTTGTGATTCAACGAGGTGCTCCCGATTTACCATCGCCGGATGAGGATTGCTCGTCACCGGTACTTAGATCTTTCCAAAGAACCGGTAACGAAAACACTTCCTGTGCTACGTGGAGGAGTATGTATGGTGCGTTGCCAGCTGTACTGGATTATAATACAGTGGGGCGAGGGAACCCGAGAGGAAAGTCTCTCGAAAGTTTGGAAGACGCTCCCGTTACTTATCCACCCTCGCCTGCACCAGTTGTGCACCCACAACCTGTAGACTGGAGACCGCGTAGTTATGAAGACGGTGATTTAACTCCGACCAACGAAGGTTCCATTATCGAAGTTGGAGGCGGAACACTTCCCAGACCTAGACATTGTCTCGTTCGACCAAGGCCAGTTGCGAAGGTAATTTTTCGGCTATACTAAATTCTTTATAACCAAGTTTTTGTTAATGGCATTCCTACTTAAGTCTCTAAGGCAATATTGAAGTTTATTTTCTTCTCATCCCTGAAAACGGCTGTGTTTTTGAAGATTGTTTGATTTGATTAGGTGACGGCGACCCCAGGGCAGTTTAAATCATTGCCACGAGATTTCGACAACAAATATCAATTGACGTACGGATTGGAAAGCAGCCCTAACTTGTCAAAGCGACGTCCTCCTTCACCACCCAGGCGTCAGAGTTCTAGGGACATAGGTTCTTCAGGTGTCGGCGGTGGTAACGTAGGAGATGTAGTGATAGATTGCAGCGGCCCTGTACCGACTGCCACGTGTGACGATCATCATCTTCATCATCATCACCATCCTCCACCTCCTGCCCCAGCGGCTCCTCCATCAACACCACCTCAACTGAGTAGGCCGCCTTCTTCCATGTCTCGTTCCTGGGGTAGTGTCAGTGTGAACGTTAACGAAGAACATGAGCTTATTGCCACTCTTGCTCTGCAACACCGTAATGGATCGGACGCTAGTTTTAAAGTGAGTTACGAGCTAGTCTTTTTTTTATGTATTTTAATTACGTACTTGGATCTCATATGTAAAGAGAATTTTTTTATAATTATTAAGTTTTATTTAGCAGGGTAGACTATTTAAATTCGATTTTTTTCAATTACTTTGCTATTCAAACAGTCTTTCAATTACTACAAAAATTATGCGTTTCAAATTTCAGCCAAATTGGTTAATATTCACCTCTACCGCACACCACTTGAAGCTTTTCCTTGAATATACATAAGGAAAATGTGCAACAATGTGAAATTCACGTTAACTTTCTTTAAAAAAATTGGTTGATAACTGTGAAATCTGAATTTAAAAAACAAAACAAAATGGAGGCCGTTCAAATCTAAAAAAATGTATAGCCTCTCAAATTTTGCAACATAAGCAAGTTTATTTTCAGAAACTGTACATTATTTGATAAATTTTGTTATAAAAAATCGAATATGGCGACAAGTTCTGTAGCTGTAACAGATGTTGATCGAAATTTTTTTTATACTTTTGAACGATATAAAAGCCAAGTTCTAGAACGAACTTGAGAATAACGAAAGCGGTTTCTTATTTTCATTTTACAATAACAGTTGAAATATTCGTTGAATCTAGTCACGGACTATTGCATAGTTTCTTCAAACAATTAATTGATTTGCTAAGATAAAAAAGCTTTTGTTCAAAAATTAGGAAATTAATCAAACAAAATTAGAAATTGAATGGACGCCGTTTTTTATTTGTTAATATCAGCACTTTCTTTGTAGCCATTAAGAAGACCTTTTCATAAAATTTAGGACTCTATTGTTGATAAATAGAGAAAGTGCGATTTTTTTGCCATCTCCTAGGGCATGAGTCCCCAACAGTGCACACGAGATGATATGAATTTAGCAATAATCGTCCGCAATTTTTTACGAAATCTGACTTTTCTCCAACTTGTTGAATACTTATTCCATAAAAGAAGGGAAGCGACAGATGTCGTAAGAAAAGCGTGGACGAATGCTGTTTATATCATCGCATCTGCGATTTTCTTTACACTTCTGTCAAACACTTTCGATAGGGAGTCGGTCAATGAAAATAATAATCTTTGTCAAAGGTTTGGATAGAATTGCTATTTATTGGTATCAAACTACAATTGACCATTACACAATAATTCCTATACATTTCTATACGTGTTTTGATAAAAAAGCAATCCATTCTTATGAAATGTGACGTCCCATATTCATATCCAGTTTAATACATAAGCTTAAGAACATGTTACACAGCTAAATACCGATATTACCGACATCACTTTCTCAGTTAATTTCATTTATTTTTGAACTTGAGAACTTTAAAAAAAATGTCGATATTTCAACTAAATCTTATCCGACAAACAACAAAGACTCGACTATCAATTCCATCGGAATCAGCTGGTAACGCTGCACAAAAATCCAAACCCTGGCGGCCACCAGACGCGGCTCTAGCAGCTGATTCGTACTACGTTGTGAGTCGTTTGTTGTATGCCAGATAAGATTTAGTTGAAATATTTTTTTTACATCTTTTATTAATAAATTTTGTACTTTAGCGTATTTTTCTGTAGGCTCTTGCATTTTCCAAAGTTTCAGCTCGATATTTTATTTTTTTAAAAAGTTCTCAGGTTAAAAAAAAAATTCAATGAACTGATAAAGTGAGGTTGGTAATATAGGTATTTCGCTGTGTCACATGCCCTTAAGGGCATGTTCTCCTGTGACCACGTGGCCAAACAGTCCTCGGCCATGAAACTTTTTTTTGGTTTTCACCATGTCCAAAGGTAATGATATATCGCTTTCAAGGTTTGGAATATAGGAATTGAGACAATAAATTGCGTTTGTATATTTAGTTTAAGTAATAATTTTGAAAAAAAACGATCCGAGTAAAAAGTAAATGTGTATAAATTACTTTCATCTTTTTGTGCTCACTACGTCCACATGGATTAAGATATCTGTTTTAGAATTTGAAAAATTAAATAAAAAGCACTAAAGAACGTTTTCATACATCAATATGTTTATAATTTCAAAGAAAGTTTATGTATAAATTGATACAATTGATAAAATTGATAATATTGATCAAATACCACTCGAGTGGTATCGCTGCAGGTAATGACAAGTTACGTGTGTGTAGATACTTATTTGTTGATTTGCCACGAATGTACGAATGTTATTGTTTATATTGATTTCTTAGAATGTTTAGATGATTTAGTCCAATATTCGTGTCAATGCTCAACATGATACACGATACACGATATCTCAATCTATGTGGGAGCACACAAAAAATGAAAATAATTTGTATACATTTACTTTTTACTTGGATATTTTCTTTCAAAATGATTACTCAAACTAAATATACAAACGCAATTTATTGTCTCATTTCCTATATTACAAACTTTAAGAGCGATATATTCATTGCCTTTCGACATGGTGAAGACAAAAAAACATATATAACCGAGGACTAGTTTGGTTACGTGGTCACCATACCACATGCCCTTAAAATGTTGTACAAAATTATATCCATCCAGAAGGCTGAATAAAAAAGCTGTATAAAAGAAAGCTTTATAAAATCAAAATTTTCGCAGTTAAACTCTATTAAATCCTATGTCTCAAAATCTCGAAAATATCTATACAATCTACCTGTTGTGAAATATTATATTTACTTTTTCTTTCATCGAATTTTTATTGGAACTACCATGTCTTATCAGCACCAGACATGTATTAATATTCAGAATTCATCAATCTTACAGAACCTGTAAAATTCCTATCGAATTCTACTCGTCGAAAAATCTTATACCTTTCTACCAAGATATTGTCATTCAAATTCTATCAAATTTTATTCAATGAGAAAATTTTGATATGAAAGAATAAGATTTCTCGACGGATACAATTTGACAGAAATTTCTCAGATTCTGATACGTTGGATTTGACACAAGTCTGAAGTGGATAAGATTTGATCGAATTTCAATATGAAGCTGTTATAAAAATAGTACATTTATTGTTGGACGGAGTTAGATAAAAGCTTCCAAGATTCTAGATTCTAGAACAAAGGTTTGGATACAATTCCTGTGCTAATAAGATTTGATAGAATTTTAATGAGAAAGCATTGATATAAAAATGTAAGATTTTTCGATGAAGAGAATTTAATACAAATTTCGAAAATTTTAGAAGATAGGATTTGATGTAAGTTCCCTATGGAATAGACTTAATATGATAGGAGGTTACACAAGTTCTGTGAGGATAGGATTTGGTAGATTTTCAATGAGAAAGTGTTGATTGAAAAGTATCAGATTTCTGTAGAGATAGAAGACTCCGCAATATAGAATTTGTTACGCGTCCTGTACTGATAAAATTGGATAGAATTTTAATAAAAATATGATAGAAAAGCTTAGGATTTCTATATGGATAGAATTTGATAGAAAGGTCTATCAAATATGCTGACAGATTTGATTTGTGAAATTTGTTTAATTGAATTAGATAGGAATTTTATCAAATCTGCTGATAAAATTAGATTCATGAACTTTTCTGATCCAATTTTATAGTATTTCTATCTAATAAATAAGCTAATAGAATTTGATTTAAATTCCACTTCTATATAGATTTTAATTACTTTTTCCTAAATGTGTAGAATTTGATTTCGAAAATTTTCAAATTTAATTAGGACTAATTTTTTTCTGTCTGAAAAAAGGTTGTAGGTCCTCGATGGACAAAATATTTCTATGAAATCTGATAAAGTTACATGGATTTTACATTTTTTGCACATTTTTGCCCGTGTAAATAGACCGACGAAATTCATGAGATGTGCGGGAGGGTTAAATATTAACCGTTTTTTGAGAAACTTAAAACGCATCATTTTCTTGACTATTGGAACGATATCCTTGTGTGGGAGCAACATAATGTTGACCTTAACATATTGAGTATATTCAGAAATGAATTAACCGGTTTATGTTTTTTTACAGTCGAGTTCCAGTACAGAATCGGATTCTCTGCCGTTCGCGAACGAGAATGCCGGCACGATCAAGCAGAGAGCAGCAAGGGCTCAGGAATACGTCGGGAACACAGCAAATATTGGCAACCACCTAGTAAATCATCATACAGGCGGTGGAGAACCCGCAGACGTTTTAAACGACATCGGTAATATGCTGACAAATCTCACGAATGAATTGGATGCGATGCTCGAAGAAGAAAAGCGCCAAGGCCTGATTTCATAATCACCACTGCCTTCGTTCGCACTTTTATAATAGAAGTTGTTGCCATAAATGACGAGACTACCAGCCTACAACAATCAAGTTGATACACATTCCCAAATTACAGCCACAATGTGATGAGGGTTAAAAGAAGACTGGAGGAGTGGATTGTGCACAATTTCTGATATAGAGCTTGTTGACTGACTTTTCGAGGGATTAGATCCCGTTTTTTAAACATACCGAATTTTTATTTCTATTTTATATAATGTCTTCAGGGAATCACTAGCATTTTGATACGAATTTTTCCGGTACTTGCCGTTTTGTTAGTCCTCAGAGTGATATTTGCTACTGTACAATAATCTAGAAGTCTTGGCAAGTACTTTCACGATTATTGCGGATTAGAAACTTACGCGCGTACTTAAAAAAATCTTTGCATACTTCAGTATGCGTTTTAATAAATTTGTAATGTAAATCGAACCAAGTTTTCAGCGTACCGTTGTGATATGAACTCACAAAAATGTGAATTGTTATTTCGAAATAAATTTCGAAACAATGTTTCATATCCTGAGCGTAACTTATCAAAAGAAAATGAAAAAATCCAGAAGAATTAATAAGATTTTATTAAACGCATACTGGATATTTTTTGAGACTTTGTAAATCGGTTCTAAGTCTAGCTTTCCAGCTGGAGCACATTTAAGGAAACAACAGGTAAGTTCACTCCGTAAAATTTGGTGGACACTGCATTCCGAGATGTATATTTTTTCACGTCCGTCCTCTTGTGTTTAAATACAACTTTCACTGATGTAGATTTTCTTAGGAAGTAGGTATTACGATCACTACATTATTATTTTTCCGTTTTTCCAAATGTTTATAAACCGTATGTAGTTCGTTAAACCGATCGAGGCAATAAAACTAGAAGTTTGTTACTGAATGCCAATTAAAGTTTTATACTTATTGCTTATATCGACTACTTCAAAAACCAACGTAAATCAACTCTGCTGCGGTTGAAAGAAAGAAAGAAAGAAAGAAAAAAAGAAAAAAAAGAAAGAAAAAAAGAGCGAACGAAGCAAAACGCCCAAACACACCAGGTCGTCCGGAATTCGTCGATACGCATTAAATCAAACAGTTGAGTGTGAGAGTAATAGAGTATTATAAAATATAGAAATATAATCGACGACGATTTCCAGACGTTCTGCCCGTCGTTAATTCTTCAAAGGATTAGATACTCTAACTTGCATAAAAAAGTAGGTACTTTTAGCACCACTCCTCCAGCTCAGAGAGTGCGCCCTTGGCAAAATGCGCGAACGGCAGTAAATCACAAGCAAAACGTACACATACTCTACTTAAGATGAACTTAACGTAAGATTAATCGATTAAAAATTCAGCCCGACCAAACTCGGGCTGCGGACTTGTCTTGTTAACTATTGTAGGTGTATAGTTATATATTATAGATACCATGCGCTAGCAGTGATTTTGAGTACCTCATATCACGACGTTACAGAATACGGACAAGCAGCTTAATTCCTACTTTAGTTAAACTTTCTAAAAGTCCTACATAAGGTAAAGATTCAAATAGCCAAACTGAATTAAAATGATGTATGTATTACATATTGAAGCCCTTTTGAATTCGACAAAATTTGAGGGTCATATGTTTTCGAATTCAAAGTGCTTTCTAATAGGAACGCTTTTGAATTTGAAAAGCTATCAATTTCAAGTGCACTTGGAAGGATTAGGATCCCAAATCGGGAAGCAAACATTTTTATAGAAAACTTTCCAAGTTTACGATGCATAGAATTTACCTTTTTGCACGATGTATTAATATAGTTGCGATGAAATAGTCTGTCTGTTGATGACGGATCGGCATGATATATGTACTTAGCGCAAACGGCGGAATAGGAAAAGTTTTTCACGGATCCTGAATGTCTTTCGATACTTGAGGACTGAAGTTCGAATTGACTGCACTAGATGATTTGCCACGTTTCCTTGTTTTTTTTTCGCGAAGAAAGCGAGTTTTTGGCGCTTCTACGACCACTTCTTAAAGACTTGACTGTACGGAGCTACGGAAAATGACTCGAAGTCATTGTTTCTACATGGTACATACATATTATATATAAATATATTATATTAGTTATAGTTTTTGTACAAAGGTGCGCGCCATACCGCCTCGCCTATTGAGCCGTGCGCCCGCCTATATTGTATTGTACACCACCCTTCCATGTTGGTTTTACTCTACATTAAATATATTATTTGATTTAACAACTATAAGGAAAGAAGATTGATCTTTAAATAAATACATTGACACGGATATTGGTGTCCTTTTTACCAATCACTTCATGTTTCATTAATCCCAAGATTCTTCTAATTTAAAAATATTCCACAATTTACATTCTTATAAACTAGGGCAAAGAAAGGTATTTTCTACCCCAGCCTCTTTTGTCAACGAATTTAATGATATTAATATTAGTTAAAGACTTCACATTTATAAAAATATCGGGTCAGTCCATAAGTTCGTGCGTATGTTTCAACGTCGATTAAGTCTTTTCTTTTTAGTCCTTTTACAAACAAGTAATCCATATTTTGTTTAAGAAATGGCAATTAGTAATAAAGATGGCCAATATTTAATTAATTGATTGAATATACTCTTTATTTAAAACTTTTCGAGTACTGAAGAATACGCACAAACTTATGAACTAAACCGATATACAAAGACGTTGCTCTGGTTTTCTTTATTTAAAAAAGGCAACGATGCAAATAATGCAGTAGCTTCATAAATGAAAAAAATCGATGTTACCATTTCTCGACAGCCGGTCATCTTTCCGATGGTTCAAGTGACCGAAAATTAAAATAGCGAATATTAGGATACTGAAATTTATTTTAAGGAAAACTAATTTACAAATACAATTGACCACAAATGTCCAATTCTTCGAAAATAGTTTAAGCGAAGATTCATCTTTCCGAAAATTCATTTTACTGCAAGGTCAAATTTCAGAAGGCCTAATTATGCGAAGGTTCAGTTAACCGAAAAATCAGTTTATTGATAGGTGAGTTATCCGAAAATCATTTAAGCGAAGGTTTAAATATCTGATAATTTAAAAATTCTTTATTTACATTTAGATAGATATTTAATATCAAATAAAACATGTATAATGCGTAACCCAGTTAGTCGAAGGGATTAAAAACAGTGAAAATTCAACAAAATGAGTGACAAAAACCTTTATATAGTTGATATGTATTAATTTACGTTAAAGAAAAATGACCAATTGAGTGGAAGGTTAATAATAATACTACAATTTATTTTTTCTTTCTCGGTTTTCGATCAATTAATTATTCGGTAAATTAGTTTTCCTTAAAATAAATTCCGGTAACCTGATATTCGCTGTTTAATTTTCGGTCACTTGAACCATCGGAAAAATGAATGACTGCCCCATTCCTCGAGTCAAGTCCTCGAGAAATAAAGCTTTGACGAAAGTTGTTCCCAAATTATGTTATGCTTTATTTAAATAAATACGAGCAAAATGTTTTAGACAAATCATACGCATTTTTATCCAAAGAATCTGAATATGCAATAAAAAAAGGGGTTCCCATTTAAGATTTCGAACTTGCCCCCACCCTCACCCGCAGGGGGCGGTGTAGGGGAACCGATTTTAACATCAGTGTATGTACTCCTCAGAGTGATTAAATTTTTATTCATAACATTTCTTCATAGAGTGCCTATTTTTCAAGATATTTAAAAGTTTCAAGTTAAAAGATCACCCTATATCAACCATCATCGAAGTAAAAATGTCTCTAAAAGTGGGCCACTTTGTATAAATCCCAGAAAACTTCGGTAATTCTAATCGCGGAAAATTTGGTCGATTGTTAAAATTGGCCGTATCATAATGAAATGAACGGCATTCACTTTTTGCGGCTTTAAATTCAAAATGATAAAGGTAATCATCCAAATAAGTTTTTTACGCTATGTATCTTCCTCCACTTAAGAAAAAAGTAGAATCGTGCCTTTACGGCATTCTTATTGATTTTGTCTGAAAGGAAGTCGAAGATCCTAACCGGTTCTTATCCGGGAAATGGCAACGGAAAATGTTGTGAAAATATTCTAACTCGTTGCGATCCTGCAAATGGAACCAGAAATTAAATATTTGAAGACGATAGTTCGTTTTTAACAGGTTCCTAACCGCTTCCCAACCGATTCCTACATGGCACTCTACACTGGATATATATATATATATATATATATATGTATATATATGTTCGGTTCGGTTCGGTTTTTATTACTCTAGAATGAAACCGAAGGGCCTATGAAAAAGTGTGATTGACTATATAACATCGCGCAGAAATTTTACCGCCAAGGTTCGAAAGTTCGCGCGCGAACACCGGATCTGTTATGACACACTTAACAAGTCAAAGCTGCTGACTATCAGGCAGCATATTAGTGCGAGAATACACATACTATCTGACGCTAAGAGAAGTCTAGACTGGAGAGAGCTGTAGGTCAGAGAAAACCAACAGTTTCTCTCTGACCCATCTCGACTCTTCCAAGACCCTCCAGTTACTGTCGACCACCCACCCAGACCAGAGGAGGTCGAAGTCTTTTGTAGAGAAGTCTACGAAGTGCAACATAGCCTTGACGAAGACTCAGAGAACATAAATAGCTTCAAGGACCTGTGCGATGCCGTCATAACAACACCTGAGGAAGAATGTTGAACCATCACTACCGAGGAGGTGAAAAAAGTATTGAAAGGTATGAAGAACTATTCATTTTCAGGACCAGATGGTATATAGACCATCTGGTGGAAGAAGTTTCCTTCAACCCACCACCATCTGGCCCGTATTTTCACCTCATATTTGAAGTCGGAA
>JAAAKG020073952.1:0-17154 GCA_010014905.2 Druon quercuslanigerum
CCATTATAGTTTGTTCTTGGATCCCCAAAATTACCTAGTACTCTTTCTGTGTCCTGATTTTCGATGCCAACCCATCCGTTCATGTCTCCTAGCAGAATTATTCTTTCACCATGATCGCAAATATTCATCGTATCATTCAGAGTGTCCCAGAAGGCGTCTTTTACTTCTCTGATGTAGATAATCTTGAAAAGAAAAATTATATTCAATTATATATGTGAAAATACAACAATTCTTGAGTCTGTAATCAAATTGAAAAAGTAAATATAAAACTTTGGTGTTTTGGACAGCAACATAATTTTTTTGCACTGAAATTGCTTTAAATTTTCGTTAGAGATTTGCGGTCGCTATTCCCGTGTTAAAGTAACAGTAAATATTGTTATTCTTTATTTATATAATTTCAAATATCACGACATGTTCATGTAGTTTAAAAATCCATTTATTGATCCATTGTTTCAGATCCATTTATTGGTCACCTGACGTTAAAAGATACATAAACCCTACAATTCATACCCTCCTGTAATTAAAAAAAACATGTATCATTTCCCACAATATCTTAAGTATCTTAAATGATTTAGAGGAATCCAAACATTGAAAAAACCGCTATGTAAATATCCCGATACGAAATTTTTTTATAATAATTGCTCATTTTTAGTCTTTTTAATGAAAATAATGATTGTAAATATTTGTCACAACAACTTGAAGCAGTTTTAGTGACAACAATTATTTTCCAGGGCAAAGTGTCAAAGTAATTTATCTAATTTATTTAAAAGATTTACACATGCTGCATTTTAACAAACATTATTGAACCTTTGTTTTTTCGAGAATATCTGCTTCAATTCAGATGAAAGAAAATTATACATTGGTAAACCATAAATTCCACAATTTTCCAGAAAAATTGTTTATAACAATTGTAATTGTTAATTTATCATATAAATTTTTACTGACGATCGCTCTCAAAATAATTTACAGTATTTCCAGATAAGAAAACATTCATTGATACATGGAATTGAATAATAACAATTGTTTATTGTTAATTGTACATAGAAAGAATAAATGAAAATCTCTTTCATAAAATTAGTAAGCAGCTGAAGTGCAAAAAAATATTTCACGCCAAATTTTTATATTTACTTCTTTCATTTGTTTGCAAAATCAACAATTGTTGTATTTTAACAAATAGAACCAAACATAACATTCGTTTTAGGGAGATCTACATCAATTCAGATGATGAAGTAAAAGCTGAAATAGAAACAACTTCATTTTTCATTTATTCTTATTTCAATGTTCATTATTTGAAATCCAAGTGGACAAGATGAAAATGATAATTTTTATCGACAGAAGTCGGTTAGTAATTGCTTTAGTAAGCTTTTTTCACAATGATACCTAGAAAACTGCTAATTCATTTAGTAAGGCCTATTAATAGAATTTAATAACACTTCTAAATCAGTAGTTTTGATTGAGTACTTATTAAGATTGAGGGAGTAGGTGTAAAACTGCAATTATTAACCGATTTTCAGGAATCTTTTTTTCACTTTCTACCAATGATATGAATAAACTAGGGCATCCTTTCAAATTTTAGGTATCGTAACCGGCATGAATCTCATGTCAATGAAAGGATAGTTCGTTCCGCATGATTCGACACGCTGCACGTGTATCTGGCTATACTTTCGTGCGCACTTTAACATTTCTATTAATAGTGCAGATATTAACAGATTTTCATGAATCTTTTTTTAACCTTCTTCAAATTATATGAATAATCGAATGCTGCTAATTAAGACTGAATCAATCTATTCTTTTATAATTTGAGTTTTTGTAACTGATCTGCATCTCATAACAATGAAACGGTCATTCTTCACGAGCAATTTGATGCGCCCCAGGGTGTCTGCCTCGTGAGTTTCACGAGGGTCGATGAGAGTGCTCTGCGAGAATACTCACACAGCTAACACTGAGTGACACTGTAATGTTTCTCTATTCTCTGCTTTTCTGAGTATTATACAAAATGTAAACATTTTTTTCAAAAACCGGTGCTGGTCAGCAAAATAGCATAATATTTAGATACCATATGCAAAAATTCAGCAACCAAATTCAAAATTTCGGCTGTAAAATCGAATCCCGTTTACTAACTCTATTAAATCCCCTTAAGAGTGGCAATAGGCCATCGGATACCTTGGGGTCACCAGACCGCTCACCACTACTAATTTGTGCTCTTTCAGAACGATTACAGACATAAGATTCAAATAACTTTAACGCTATATTAGACAGTTTAAGCGATTCAAGTCCAGTCAATAGGAAACGCCTCAGAAAATTCAACAAGTACAACAGTTATCTCCCTCATATCAATTTTCAGTTTTAGGTTCAAAGTTACTATGTCGTAAGTATACGATACCTGGCCCGAAACCTAAATTGCATTGAGCCCATTATATGGTTAGTTTCTAGGTGTGCCGCAAGTTGTTCATGAACAATGCGCTCGAAAGGTTTAGATCAGGCACACAGGATGGATATATGACGGAAGTCTTGTGAGAAGGAGGGTTCAATATTTTAGGATTCGGGCCACTAATCGCTTCTTTCCAAGTATCTGAAAATATAATAAATAAATAAATAATAAAGTTGCATAACGCAATTGCAACAATTTTTAATAATTAAAAGAATTTTTCGAGATATTTTTCAAACTGCGTAAGGTAATATATGCATAAAATAACAACAGTTAAAAAAAAAGATTCTTTATGCTATCCTTTATCATTCAATACATTAAACGCATCCTTCAATTCATTGAACCGTCACAGTTAAATTGATGCGAAATACAATTGAATCTCTTCTTAAAATTAGTTTATCATCTTATACGCATCTCTCACATATAGATGAAGTTAAATCTGAAACAAAAAACATTTTCAATGAGTCTTTGTAGTTGAATGTATAAAAAAAAGGAAGGATATATTATTTGGCAGAGTGACCTCAATGTTGGCGAAGTTTTCTTTCGTTCTTATTGGTTGTAGTTGACGCGCGACTAATGGGCGCCAACATTAAGATCACTGCTTTGGTCAAAATTAGGTATGAATAACAATTTTTGACACAAATTCAGTAATTTGAGGATCCGTAATTTCCGAGCCTTCTCGACTCAATATATCTAATATACATGATGTAACTTTACGAACTTATTCAAAGTACTATTGGACCCGACTGAATACTCAATTGGTTTTTAAAAACGTTGAAGCTGAAAGCTTTACACCACTAAAAAGGAAATTCTCGAGCACAACTGCAAAATAATGAACCATGATTTTTTATACTAAATCATTGTGACTAGATTAGTCGATATGAATAATTATACCTTTTCGAAATATTAAGACACTGAGTCATTGGAACTACTACGACTGATAATTGATAAGAAAAGGCCGTTCCAAAAATTGAGTCTGCATAAAAAAGAATTTATTCGTTAAACATTGCATTGTTTAATTTATCTTCTCCTTTTTGGGTGCGACATAATTTGATCGGGGCTTAGGGCTAGGTAAGATAAAATATCGAAACAACGAACTCTTCCACAACATGTTCTAATAAAAAAGTACCTAAAAATAGGTAGTAATCGATCTTCTGCAGTTAATTTCAATAAAATTTTATTAACACAAGTTAAAAAAATCTTAAAAATCCCTTAAGTTTACTAGATATAACCGTTATACCTGCAAGACTTACAGCCATTTCTAAGAAGAAAAAACAGAAAAATTTGTTAAGAATTGACCTTTGGGTGATTTTTCCCCCATAAAAGGTGCCTTTACCCCACTTTGCGATATTGAGAGAGCAGCGCTATAACTGGTATCTAGAAGCATCACCATCAATTTTTATTTTAAATGTAAGAAAAAATTAAAAGGAATTTGTACGAGCTAACTAGAAAAATAAAAATTTGCAACATTGATGAAAAGTTAAATTCAAGAACTTTTTGCATTTTTCTAGTCTAAATTAAAAATTTTTATATGTATAATGATACTAAAGCGTATAAAATTGTCTAAGATACCTCTAAATTTGATTAAAATTCACTTCACTTTCAGAAATATGGATTATTAAATAAGTGTGATGCGAAAATATAAAACAGCGTAATTCCAGCGATTTATAAAAATATGAACTATATAATATAAAAAAATTAGATACAATTGTTAAGCACTACATCGCTACCATATATATAATCAACGGTGAACCATTTAAACTCAAGGGAATTGACAGCGAAGCTATGTAACATAGAAACGGCTCCATCAAAAGATAGTGAGAAATACTATAAATTTTATTGATTTAGAAAACGAGATAAAGCGAGAGAGAGGAGAGGGCCAAGGGAAGAACGCTTCCTTTCAACCCACTTTTTATCGCTAAGGAAATTGCCAGAAAAGAAAATAGAACTCATTCACATGATGATATCTACAAGGTATTGATTAGTAAGATGAGCCGAACAACTAGACACACACATTCATCGGTTTAAGGAGAACCGTAAACCCATGGATCAACGAACTAAGTGATTGGTGAACTTTAATGTCAATGAACTTTGGGGTCAAGAACCTCTTGGGTCAACGAACTCTTGTCCCTACCAGAAGAAGGGTTGGAACACAGATCTGCGTCCACCTAAATATAAAATGGAGGTATCTTGTACTCTGAAGTCAGTCTTCAGTGCAGTGGCACTGCCGCCTCAATTTCTCGTCGGCAACTGCGGGTGCACTGCTGCATCAAGGTTTTCACTAGTCTCCAGTCACAGTTCGATTTTAGTCAGTTCTTCTGGCTTGTCGCCGTGAACTATATCCGAATTCTGAACCTCCTTGCTGAAGGTCCATCAACCTACAAATTAAAAAGCCTTCAGTCTGCAGTGCGGGTGCACTGCTTTTTCAAGTATTCATTCCAGTACCACCCTCAGTTCCGCTGGTCACATTGTTGGTGCAGCTAATTTCAAATTCTCAGCATATAAGTTTCAGTACGATACCAGCAAATCCATAAAAGTCTTGGAGTTCTGAATTCACCCCTGTTTTAACACTTTTTTGGCATGAAGCTCTAATTCTTAATTTTATTAAACTACTAATCAAGCGTATCTCCAGAATTCAAGTTCGTAAAAGTCTAATTCCAAATTCCGATTCTAAATCAAGTTTCTTAACCCAATTTCTGAAGCACTTACTGTGGATTATTGGATTACTTATACACTATAGATTATTGGATTAATTGTACTCTCAGATCTTGCATAAGGTAATCAACGATTTCTACAACTACGAATCAACAGCTTATATCAACGTTCTGTCTTTCACAAAATTGTCAGGACTCTTCCATTTTCTTCACGATTTATTATTGCATTTCCCCCAGAGCTGTTTTTCCTCAAATTTGTTTAAATCTTTCCCTTCATTTTACCCTGAATCCTGTTCCCCTAGCCCAGAACCTTATGTTCTTTAGATAAATTGGGAAATACTTCTGACCACTGCGCTTTACTCCTAATTACCATCCTGGTACGTAACAAACTTTTCAAAAATCCTTGGATATTGTCAATATAACTAAACTCAAGAAGATTAATAAATATCTTTTCATACTTTCCAAAAAAATTATTAGATAACTAACCTGCAAAGAGCTTGTGGAAGTGAAGAAATAATTGGTCCATATCCTTGTGAGTTATCGTACAGCTCAAACAATGGTGCGGCAACAAGCTTGTAATTTTTGGGTACTGCTACGAGAGCTGAAATATAGTTAACATTATTTTACCTTCAATAAAGATCATTGACGAAACTGCCATTATAAAAATATCCAAAAGAAATTCAATTTTACCTTTTTCTTGCAGTTGTACTAAAAATAATCGTTTGTGCTCCTTTGGTTTCGTGATATGTGGTGGTACATAAGGGTACTGTGGAGGTTCAAAGTTAGGTCTCCACCAGTTTCCAATGGTATCCTCAATAAGCCATTCTTGCTTGACGCCATCTTGCCTTCCCAGAATCTAAAAGCCATTCAATGTTAATGTCACTTCCAACACCTTTGTATATGTATTTATATCATTAGATGATATAAAAATATCCAAATACATATTTTTTCGGTTGACAAAGAACATGGTTTCATTATAATCACTAGGGTGGCCCAAATAGACAAACTTTGGATTTTGTATTATTTGCAAATGAAAACCTGTTCCTCATACTAAAAAACTAATATCCATTTTTTAAAATAAGTTTTAAATAATATTAAGAGGTGGCTACACACTTTCAAATTTTTTAGATAGAAAATCGATCGGAGATTATAAAATCGTCAACTGTCGAAGGAAAGAATAACCACTTCTGGGCACTTATGTCACTGTAAACAGATTATCGGGAACTGGGCGGGGTACTTCCTGCGGATTTTATTGTCTCGAACTCAGGTTATTGGAACTAACAATAAGAATTTAAAAGTGTCTTATACACTAGTCCACTGACTGCTTTTCTGAACTTTCAGACATTGTAAATAAGAGGATTAATTGTTTGTAAATATTGCTATAGATAAAAAGCACTTATTAGATAATTTAAAAGGCTTAAATAATTAAATATAATTATTTGTTTAAACACTTTTTTATAGACATTTATTTGTTTGCAAATATTGTTATTAATAAAAACAATCGATGAGTTAGACAAATTTTGATGCTTCATAATTCTGAAGGTTTAATTAAAAATAATCATTTGCTTAAATAATTTTTATAGAACAATTTTTAGTATATATTGTAATCGATAAAAAAAATTATTAGTTAAAAAATTTATGAAAATATTGGATTTTTAAAATTGCGGCTACCTTCAATGATTATCTAGTATTTTAATTAATTATTAATAAATTAATAATCAACAATTACCAACCATTATTTTTTATTCAATATTTTTATGAAAATATATAGATAATTGTCAAAAAATTATCCATTAATAATTATTAATGTATCCATTATTTTTATTTTATTTTTTTTATTCTTTCCGTGGTTGCTCTTGGTAATACGAGTGGGTGTTTTTAAAACGAAAAAATCATGAAAAGTGACGATAATTCTGTTGGTTGTAATGGGTAAACGTAAAAAAATGTCTAGCCAAAAGATTGGAACCCCACAGCAGCGGAGTAGCGATCAGACATGCTACCACCAGGCCATCGCCGCTGGTAGAGACGTGCCATGTGACTGATACGAGTGAAGCAGTGCAGCTAGCCGCAATTTAAAAAAATTAATATTTTCAAAACTGGGCTCCACTTATAAAAAAGCCGTGACATGTGTCGAATGAAATTGGATAATATTTCGAATTTTGTGCACGCGACCTCGATTTGCACTGTTGCACTTTCCAGCGATTACAAAAAATATTTAGGGCCTGAAACAAGCTTATGAAAATCATGGTTTTAAGCAAAATAAGCCATCTTCGAGACTACAAAAATAATTTTCTTTCTTCATTACTGAATGAAACAATTCTAAAATATCATTAGATTCTTTAAATAAGTTATATGTTAGACTTAAGCATGAAGAAAAATATATGTTTTTCTATGTTAAACTCCATATATATATATATATATGAAGAGCAGGTTTGCATTTGCAAATAATAAAAAATCAAAAGTCCGTCAATTTGCTTTACCCTAATAATCACATGCTATTATATCAGACCGTTCTCGGCTTACTAAAATGTATCGCATTTTACATTTCTTATTAACTAAAAATGGAGACTCTGTTAATGCACAAACAACAAATTTTGGAATCCCATGAGAGTGTAGTGTGAAAATGAAAATATTGATAATTAAGAATTAGTTGATGCACTTCGTACAGGCTTATACCGCACATTTTTTGGTACTGTTCATCGCAAATCTTAACGAGTACAAGAAGTATTTTATAAATAAAGTTAAACATACCTCTGATTAGCTGAGGATTGCCTAAACTAAATAAAGCCCCTAATGCGCAGAATTTAATCGTTGTCTTTTCGATCTTTTGGCAAAATATTAATATAGGTCTAACGACAGACAGACTACGCAGGTAATAATCTTACGCAGAACTTTTAGTGCACAAGCCGTTCCTTTCTTTCGGACTAATAACAGGCTGAATCTTCGTGAGTAGTTTCGTTTTGAGAAGACGGCGAACTTTTCTCTCTGCAAAAATTCTCGATAGTGGTAATTAATAAGGTGCGCAAGCGTAAAACATGTTGACTGGCTGATTTTGAAATTGTGATTAATAACAGTAATTTTTATAGTCAAATGTTAAGATAATGTCACAAAAACGTCAAAAAAATGTTTTCCTTGCTAAATGAACGATTTGATCAAAGCATCCTCCACTCCAATCATGTCAAAATAACGTATATATAAAAAATAATTAATCAACAGCTGACTTTTTTCAGTTGCTTAATAAATATTTTTACAATTTAATGGCCATTTTGTACTATAAATTAAGTGGTACGTTTGCCAGTCCTGAGCTCGTAAATGGTCAATTCCAGGGCAGTACTTTTTTCATTAATAACAGCTTGATTTCCTTTTTTTCTTTTGGAAATTAGATGTGGAGCACATTTCTACTACTGTCGCACACAAAAAATGGTACGTATTGATAAAAATGAATATTTACAGCCTATTATTCTAATTTATAGTTCAAATCACTTATAGAAAACTTTGTTATAACTATAGTTAAGAGTCTCGCTGTATACTGGGCATGGACAGTTGACAGCAGTTTTGTCCTTTGAAAACTTTTACCATCTATTCAAAGACTATTGAAAACTTTTACCCTCTATTGAAAAACTATTATGGAGTGTTTTTTTATGTAATTTATTTAGTGAAAACCCTAATTTTCGAGAAAAGAGGGAGAAAATTTCTCTCTCTTGTAAAACTACTATCTCGGCAAAAACGTCATTTTGAAGAATTTCTTTTTTAACAACTACTTTGTATAATTAAATAAAATATCCAACTTTAATTTATGCAGTCTTCAATTTTATCAATCGATTTTTTTAAATAAAATTATTATTAACTTTAGGCATTATTTAATAATGATCATAGTGTCTAAAAAAAGGCATGACCACGGCGCGCACGATATCACCAGTCAGCATCATTTGAAACAAATAAATCAGACATTTTCTTTCTCAGTATGATCATATAGTTTTGAAGTGACAAAGCGGAGTTTTTTATTGTGCAAAATAACAAAACGGCGACAGTTAAAAACAAAAAATTTACAAGAATCTTATTTTTTTGTGCATTTTTTTTTGTTAATTTCACGATGGTAAAATTTAAACAAATTTAATTCGCTTCGTCACTTTGTACATATTTATATTTGGTATAAACATACAAAAATTAAAATTAATTGTCTGAAAACTTTTTAGAAATCGTGCAATTTTATTAACCACTTCAATTAACAAAACAGCAATTATAAAAAAATTCGTTATTTAAAATAATTCTTGTCGGACTAGCGTTATTAAATTAGTTATTAAAGAAAAAGAATTACCGTGGAACTGACAATTTACGAGCGTAGGATTGCGAAAACGTATTACTTAATGTGTAGGAGAAAGAGGCCATTAAATTATACAAATATTTACTAAGCAACTGAAAAAAAATCAGCTGGTTATTCATTATTTTTCGCAAACTCGTTATATTGACATATTGGGAGTGGGAGAAGCTTCGAATAACGTTTTGTGATATTATCTTAAGATTTATCTGAAAAAATGACTGTTGTTAACCACAAGCTTAAAATCACCCAGTCACCATGTTTTACGCATGCGCATTTTATTAGTTCCCACTATCGAGAATTTTCGCAGAGAGAATAGTTGTGCGTCTTCTCAAAACAAAGCTACGTACGAAGGTTCAGTCTGTTATTAATTTTAAAAAAATATGGCGACTTGTGGACTATTCACCGAACTAGCTCTTTATCACATTATTTCCGTTAATTCCCCTTATAATTTAAAAAATAATTTCATTCGCTTGTCCATCTTGTTCAATTTTCGATATAATTTCTTAATGCCTGGTAGGGAGGAAAAATAAAATTACGTGCTTTAACAATGTTCTTAGTAAACGAGAGCACCATACTTATTTTTCGTTAATAAATAAGAACATCGAACTGAGCTACAGGCCCGGTTACATTAGTTCTATGAAAATTGTACAGCACTTGATTCAAGTACATGATATAACAAACGTAGAATAGAAAATGACGAAATAAAGGTAAGCAAAAAATATGTTTTATAGTTATATCATGAATAGAACTACTTTCAGAATTAATAGTTTTTAATTATGATACATCTGCGCAAAGTTATAAAGTGACATGAATACAATCTAACAATTTGAAATGCTGCTCCTAGCCACCCGCAAGGGCAGCATAAGGTGCCGCGCTAACTGTTACCTCAGTAAGGAGCCGTTTCAGGCCCTCTACCTCGTCTTCACCTGCATTCAGTTCTCCTCCGGGTCTGAAATCAAAAACAAATTTGCTTTTTGACGAATTTCCATCAAAACCAATATCTACTTATATGGTGGTTGACTTTAGTATAGTTTTTAAGAATCCTTACATACTCATTTACTTTTGTTGAATAGAAATTCTAATTGCACACAAAATGTCTGGATGTTTAATGGTTATAAACAAATTATTGAATATAACTGTTAACTGCTGCATTTTCGGAGTTTGAATGCATTTCTAACATACATTTTGATATTGGAATGTGTAAAATTAATGCTTCCTATGTTATCTTTCTATGCGTAGAAAATATTTCTTTTCTACAGAATCTTTTCTGTTGAAATGAAGGATAATATTTGTACCAAATAGACTGACATCCAATAATATCTGCTTTCATATAAACATTTATTATAATTAACTACATTTATTTGGCATGCCTATATATTTAAAGTTGTTAATTTTTTCAGAATCATTTCTTTTCATCTGAAGTATGCTATCTGTATAAAATAGACTTCAAACAAAAAATATTTGCCATATTTATAAACAATTTTGATAAAAATGTAATTATTTGGCATTTTTATCCATAGAAAATTTTCCTTTCTGTGGTATAATTTCTTTTCATCTAAAGAATCAAATTTTTACATAACAAACTGCCATGCAACAACATTTCATATTGTTTTATAATGTGATCACTAGTTTGACTGCCATTCGATACATGCCATAAAACTTTATTCCATGGTAATATTTAAGCAAAATAAAAGACGGATCTATAAAAAGACGCGAAAAAAACTAATAGCATAATAATATATTCAATTGGATCTTTATTTCTTATAAAGCTATATGTAGATCAGAAAAAAGGTCAAATTGATAAGTACAATTAAAATAATAAAAAAATAAAAATAAACAATTAAAAATATTTTAGTTAAAAAAATAAATACAAACTCTTTCATGGCTGAAACCAATTAAATATTGCCATGAAATGAAAATGTATGGTAATATAACCAATGGAGTGTTAGGCTAATAAGTGAATTTGTTTATAAAAATGGCAAATTTCCTTCGATTGCTGTATATTTTGTAAAGTTTTATTTTTCACATGAAAAAAAGTGATTCCGAAAAAAAGAAAAATTGTCTGTGCATACAAATGCCAAATAAGTAAATCTTTTCATAAAAAGTGAAAAATATTGTTGAATATCGATCTATTATGTAAAAAATTTTTTTCTTTGCGTGAAAATAAATGATTACACAAAAAGAACACTTTTGTACACACAGAAAAGCCAAATAAGTGAATTGGTTTATAAACGTTGGTGATAACAATAGCAAATGTTTGTATGGCAGTCCCAATCATCAACCTGCAATCCTTCCATTCTATACCTTTGCCTTTCAACCTCCATCTTCCCAACCGTACGTCTGTTCTCCTTCCAACCCCAGTGTCCACTTTACATACCTCTCTTGTATGCTATTTACCTTCTTACTTACCTCCTCACATCTCTCATCACTACATTGGCCCTTTTTACTCTCCCTCCCCCCTTCTCACTCTCTTATATGACCACCCACTCCCCATTCCTCCGAAACAGGAAGCCCAGGTACACACACAAACTCTTATACCTCCTACACCGTCTTTCCCTTCCATCTCCACTAACCTCCCTTATCCCTTCCACCACCTTCCCTGAACACCAGAAACTTGGTCTTTTTCGCTTACAACTCCAGCCTATTCTTATCCAGTTTTGAAAATTTCCATTTAAATATAAATTATTCATTTACCACATGTCTCATTTCCACCACCACGACCCTCTACTCAGCTGTAAGACTAAGACGGAATTTTTCCGTGCTGAGTGAGGCGGCATAGTAGTGGAAACGAAACATCTTGCAAATGAGTATTTGTAATCAAACTTCCCCTCGCTGAAGACCCGTGCTTTAGAGGTCTGAATGTCGGCTTTGAAAATTTCGTTTACTCCAAACTTTAATATGTTACATAAATTTTCTATACATTAGACTTGTTCTTTTGTTGAAGCTTCACTCCTTGTTGGAAAGTAAGACATATTAATTGTGATAACTGTACATGCGTGACGAAAGATTTTGACATTTATCTCCCAAAATTGTGTCTGCTGATTGTGTGTCTTGCACAAGGACGTTTTGTATAATTGGTAAGGCATGTAAAAATCGGTTTCTTCTTTGAATTTTGTAAATGTTTATTGCGCTCTCTCACAATCTACTTTCAGGCAGTTTAATGAAAAATCGGCTGTCCTCTTTTGCTCTTTTAGTCTGAATATCTTGTGAGGACTCTCATCTCTGCGTCTAATAGTAACAATTTGTAGTTTTTTCATCAAGTAACGCAACAGACAAGGTTTCACTTAGACAAAAACGTTTTATGTATTTTCTTTAAATGAATAAATGTCGCGGAAATTGGAAATTATTTATACAGTATGATTTATAAAAAATAATGCACTATTTGTGGTTGCCTCATTAAAATTTATAATTCAGAAGTTTTTGGTTAGTTTTTCCATCGAGGAACGCAACAGCCCAGATTTCACTTTGAAGATAACACTTTTTTTTTACAAAATATTGCACTACTTGTGATGGCATAATTGCAGTTTATATTTTAGAGGTTTGTTGGGTACTTTTTCCACAAAGAAATGCAATAGACAAGATTTCAGTTTGACGTGAACACCTTATCTATTTCTTTTTATATCAATAAATGTCACAGCAGTAAGAATTTATTTACACTTTTCATGATTTATGCTGCAAAACCTTTCTGGATATTATTTCCATCGACGAACGCAACAGGAAAGCTTTTTATTTGACGATAACCTCTTACTTATTTCTCAAAAATCAAAAAATGTCGTAGAAGTGAGAAAGTATTGTCATTTTTCATGGTTTTCAAAAACTAGTGCACTTCTTGACGTGAGCGTTATTGGAATTTATGTTTAAAACATCTTTAGCGCATTTTTTCTAATAATGAATGAAACAGACATGTTTTCACTTAGACGAAACCTTTGTTGGCCAAAGGTCAACGGAGTTGACCTTTATTGATGTTTTTGAACTATTTTTGGTAGTTTTTCGTTTAAAGCATCGAATAAATAAGACTGCACTTTGGCGACAAACTGTCATCCATTTTCTCAAATAAATAAATGTCACAGAAGTTAGGTATTATTTCAACTTTTCATGATATTCAAGGAATAATACACTACTTTCGGTAGAATGCAGATTTTCAAACAAAATTTCATGGTTAGTCAGATTATCATTGTAGTTTTCGTTTGGAATTTTTGTTGCAAGCTATGTAACAGGAATCCTTAAAGGGCGATTTTGCTGGATTTCCCGAAAGTTCAGTTTTTTAAAATTTTGTTACCTGTTATGTAACAGCTGAATTTTTTGGGTGACTTTGGTAGCTAGAAAAGGTCTTGTGTTATTTTAATCTTGCCAACCATTTTTCAAGAAAGAAATTTTGCTGGATTTCTTGGAATATCAGTATTTTTGTTTGTTCTCTTAAAAGCTTTGTAAAAGAATATCTATGAAGAATCGAGAAGATTGACTTTTATTTTTAGAAAATGTATTTTGTTATTCAAATCTTAGTAATGTTTCATTTTTTTTTAGTTTTGTAACAAGTTATGCAACGGAAATTCTTAGAGGAATTAAAAAGTGTCACTTATTGTTAGAAAAGGTGGTGTTTTAATCTTGCCAACAAAATTTCAAGTAAGAAATTGTTCTGGCTGACTTTTGGTGATAGGGAAGGTGTCGTGTTATTTTATTCTTGCTAAAAAAAATTAAAAACAGAAATTTTGACGGGTTTATCGAGTTTTCAGGGTTCGTTTTTTGTCAATTTTGCTACAAGTTAAGTAACAGAAATGCTTGCATTCGGAACGGGTGAATTTTCCTGTTAGAAAATGTGTTTGATTTTTTAAATGCTAGTAAAAAATGTTGAATAAAGAATATTTTCTGGGTTTCGCAATAGTTGAATTTCTTTTTAAGATTTGTTACAAGGAGTAGAACAGATATGCTGATATAAATCGAAGGGAGTGACTTTTGTTTAAAAAAAGTGTTGTTATTCTAATCTTGATACAAAAAATTCCACGAAAGACTTTTATTGGGTTTCGCGAGTTTCAAGTTTTTTTTGTTACTTTTCTTACAAGTTATGTAGCAGCAATTCTTGGAGTAATGGAAAAGGTTGTCTTTTCATGTTAGAAAATATGTTTTGTTTTTCAATGTTGGTAAACAATTTTTAATGAAGAATGGTTTATGGGTTTTGCGAGTGTTGAATTTTAAGTTAGTTTTGTTACAAGGTATGCAACAGTTGATATGTATTAAAATTTCTTGTTAGATTTGTTACAAATTAGATAACAGAAACTCTAAGAGGAACCGAAAAGGGTGACTTTTGTTGTTAAGAAATGTATTTTGTCATGTAAATAATATCAATGAATTTTTAGGAAACAAATTTTGCTAGGCCTCGTAAATGCTCAGTTTTTTGCTAGTTTTATTATAAGTTATAAAGCAGAAATTCTGAGATGAATCGAAAAGGGTGACGTTTGTGGGTAAAAAATATGCTTTATTATTTAAATATTGGGAATGAATTTTTCCGGAAAAAAATTCGCTACGTTTCGTAAATGTTAGGTTTTTTATTATTTTTGTTACAAGTTATGAAACTGAAACTCTACAAGGAATATAAAAGTGAGAATTTTGTTTTTATTGTTGTGTTTAAGTGTAACCGCCTTAAATCAGCCATATTGGTGACGTAACACTACGATGGATCATGTGATCATACCGAGGGAGAAGGACGAGCCTGGCTTGGCGTCGACACGAATGACATCGCTCTCGAGTGCCCGTTTTTGTGAATATAGTGTACCTTCTTGCTTATTACTCCTCTTAATAAATATATAGTTTATAATATACGCTGCCTTGAATTACTTAATATACACTGCCTACTTGAGTTAACAACGTAACAAATTTGGCGACGAAGATGGGATGCGTGACTGCGTGGTCGCGAAAGTCGTGAAACGCCAGGAAGCCAGTCGAAGTTATGCCTACATTGTCGCTAATACCTTTAAAAGTATAGTCTATAAATGACTTTCGGTTGTCAAAATCGTCAGTCGAGTCTCTAGTTTCCAGTCCAAGTAAAAATTTGTAAGCACGATCTAAAATTCTAAACCAGTGTGGAAGTCAGTCATAATGCCGCCGGGAATTGTAGGGTCAATCCCCCCATTTAATTCGGAAGTCGAACCAATAGAAAACTACCTAGAAAGAATGCAGGCATTCTTTACTCTCAACAAAACACCAGATACGGAAAAGAAAGCAGCTCTTTTCGTTCTGATCGGTGCTGAAATGTACAGAGTATTGAAAAATTTGTGCTTGCCGATTGAACCAAATGCTAAAACTTTTAATGATTTAGTTGACCTGATAAAAAAGCACTACGGTCCTGAAGAATTGTAGGTTCCAGCTCGCTATAGATTCTATAATCGATCTCAGAAACCCGGAGAATCTGTGAAAGATTTTATTGTGGATCTCAAACAATTATCCACAAAATGTAATTTTGGTGATTTCCTGGACCAAGCATTAAGGGACAAATTGATTGTAGGTCTAAACGATGAAAGTTTAATCAGAAAATTACTCTCGGAAACAGGTCTAACATTTGGGAAAGCCACTAGTTTGGTCCTTAATATTGAAATGGTTAAACAAGAATGCCATGAAATTAAAGTGGAACCGTCGGAAATATCGTCAGTGCAACAAGTACAGAATCGAAAAAAAAATTCCAGGACAACACAAAATCGTCATCGAGAGGTCGTGGAAATCAATGGTCTGCAAATTCATCACAAGGTCAAGGTCAAGGATCTAGCCATCAGTTTAAACATGGGAATTACCAATGTTCACGGTGTGGACGTTAAACGCATATAGCAGCTGAATGTCCGGCGCGCGAGTGGGAATGCTTCAAGTTTAGAAAAATCGGCCATGTCTCAAAAATGTGTAAAACACCCGCAGCTAATAACCAATGCGAGGTGGATGATGAATTGCCTGATTACGTCATAAATAAAATCCACACTTATGTTTCAAGGAGAAGTGAAGTCGTCTTTCCAGTCCAGTCTTTAGGAGTGACAAAAAAGGATCACGTGTCATCAGTCAAAACACCACCAGAAGACAGCGAATTCCAGTTCTTAGCCAGTTGTTTCGAGAAGGAAGAAGCGTCGATAGGTGCAGTCGAAATTTCAGTGAATGATAGCAAATCAGTGTGTAGTGAAGGCAAAGCCTTATCAGTGAGCGTTAAATGCAAGAAAGAGGGGGCGCAGGCTGTTGAATTTGAAATCGACACTGGAGCCGCGCTCACTCTAATTCCAGAAGAAGCTTTCCAGTTAATGTGTCCTCACACCCCCTTGCAGCCCAGCGAGCTTCGCCTAGTCACCGCCAAAAAGAAAGACATCATTATCGTCAAAGGAGAAATATTCGTCGATATTGTATTCAGGGATAAGGTCGGTAAAAATTTAAGATTAATTGTAACGGAGTCGTCTGTTAGAAATCCCTTATTAGGCCAAAATTGGTTAGATATATTAAACCCGTCGTGGCGTAAAAATGTCTTACCGTGGGAAAATAAAGAAATAAATTCCTGCGGCCCTATTGAATCTATTAACACTAGTAAAATGCGCCAAAATTGGGAAATAAAATATCCAAAAAATTTTGAGAAAAACAACTCTGAGCCAATTAAAAAATTTCAAGCAAACATAATATTAAAACAGAATACAAAGCCCCTTTTTCACAGACACTACGAAATACCTTATGCTATCAAAGATAAAGTGCTAGAGGAAATCTCTAATCTTGAAAAATATAATATTCTAAAA